>JAAXYX010005306.1:0-11067 GCA_036851915.1 Ptenothrix huangshanensis | reverse complement strand
ATGCTTCTTTCAGTAGATGCAATCGACACTGCAAACAGCGTTGAAAAAATCAATTGTTTTCAAATAATTTTGCACTTGACTGAACTGTATCTAATTTATTTTATATAGGAATTTTTAGTCGTTACACATAGATAGTATTTTAATACTTATAATTATAATGTAATGATATGACTCCGTTCCGTCGTTATTTTTAAGCACAAAATGTCAACAACTGGACTACAAGAAATGATGCGTTGAACGTTGATTGATCGAGTAGCGATGCAATTAAATATGTGGACGTTCGATTTGGATAAATGTATGCAATTATGTAGTTCAAGTTAAAGTTACTTTTAAAGTATTCGGAAATTAGTAGTTTCGTCAATTAAGCAAACTCCCAAACATCACTGAATTAAATGCTATTGGGTTCAAACGGCAAATAATATTTTTCGGAGAGTTTGCGAGTTTCGTTCATAATTATAATACTGGTGGGTGAATGACCTCGAATACGCTAAGGTTCCTCAAACAAACCTGGCTTTTGTGATCTAGTACTCAAATTTAAAGCAAATATTGTACTCTCACGTTGTTGATTCAAGAAAATGGATGCCTTCACTGACAAAAGAACAGTTCGCAAGAACATTCTTAAAACCGCTTGCGAATGTTATTAAATACCGTATTGATTTTTTCTTGCGATTATGTTTATTTGAAACTTCAAATGCGTATTTCGCCGTTTTACCACACGAATAATATTTATGAATGTGAATAAATATTTCATGGAATCGTTGCGTATTTAAAAGAAAACATGAATACAAAATGCTAGGTTGATTATTGTTAAAATCTCAAGTGGAATCGAAAAGTGACCTAGTCTTTAATCGTTGTTGAAGGTACATACTTACAAACCATGTGGAACCATCATGCTTTCCATAAATGCAGTACCTAGGCAATTGATGTCATACGTGATCTTCATTAAATGCAGTCCATGGTAAACGCATTTTAACGACCACACGCGCTGACAATTATTAACATCTAAACAAAATTGTGTTGGGGCAAAACCGCGTATAGCATGGTTTGCATTCTTTGCACCTGCAGCATATGCTTAATTATCAATTTACGTGGGTTCATGCATAATATATATATCTGCCAGTCAGGTTGAAACCAGAGTGGTATACTGTCTTGTTCGTTTCAGTGTTTTACAAATACAACTGTCGATTAGTTTGTCAGTTTAACCATTTCCTAGATCAAGATTGATCGGTAGATACAAATACAACATTGTTGATCATTTTAATTTGCTACTTTGAATTAGTTATCGTTATCAGCAACATTTGAGCGTATTTCCGAAGTTTTTTAACAGTTTTTCTTATTAAGAAAAAATGAAATGGGGTCGAAAAAAAGTGAATTCAAAATACGACTGAATGTTTGTTTAGGGAACATGTGACTTGTAGTGCAACCTTCAATTTGTTGAAATCCGTTGGAAAACCCATGAATTTGAAACCGAAAATTTCTGTAGTGTATTAATGAGTATGGTAAACAATTTGTTACTATTAGAGGTCTGATAACTTCTTGATAACAGTTCTATACTATCAAAGTGTATACATAATTATATGACTGAACACTTTTTGTTTGAAAAAATGCCCCTTATTTACTTCTAGTTAAAAGGTTTTATTTTCCGCAACTACACTACAAAAACTGATGAATCTAAAATTACAAAAACCTACTTGTATTTAGTATATATATATATCTGTAAATAATTACTAACGCAGTTAGGATAAATCATAAGTTCATCTAAAGTGCATATATCTAAAGTATTTATCTAAAGCTCATCGAAAGTAAGTCTTAAGTTCATCTTGCAGTCCAAAATGAGTTTTTAATGCGTTTGTGATGCACTTAAGATACATTTTAACTGTGTCCTTAATTATACTAAATACGCGTTATGTATGTTGTTGGTGTTCTAGATACATTTTTCCTCCTTTAAGATATTCAGATTGTTAAGTTTTTACGGTGTACCTGCTTCATACTGGGATTAATGAGACTAATAAAAATCATGGTATTATATCGCTATATGATCACAGCTCAAACTCCTGCATTTTTTTCGTTGGGATGACATGTCAGTAGGAATTTATTTTATGGTATCTTGTCAACCTTGTTGTGCAGAAAGTACCTGAGCTCACTTTCCTAGCTCTAAACCCTTGGTATACATTTTTCTACTTGTAGATGATTTACATAATCAATTCGACCGAATATTTGTGATGATTTTGAGACATCATTTAAAGTTGAGGATGGTCAAACAACTTTAGTCACTTTAGTAATCTAGTTGGTATTTCAACTTACGTGAAATACCAAACACTCTTCACTTTGGAAGGCACACATGTATGTACCTATGTACAATTCTGTAGGCGGGCAAAGGGGTAGAATTTTTATGCAGGTACCTAAATACTAAATAGTTGCACCCCTATTAGTGCTAGTTTGTGCATACACGTGTATACTAGGTTTCTTTAATTATAATTACTTGGGAGTAGAGAGGTATTATGATTATTATGATATGCTACATGTCTTTACGAGATTTGATGCAAACCTGCCTGCTGCTTCAGTAAGTCGTGATTGAATGAAATAAATGAGAAAGTCGGCATATCTGAATGCTGAATCATAACGTATAAATGAAATCTTTGCTTCAAGGTTTTTTAATTCTAGAGTGCCGGTCGAATGAAGTCGAAGCAAAATGTCAATTACGTGCGCATATTTTCAGATTTCACGATTGCTATTTCTTTAAAACATTCCTAAGTGGTGAATCTCCAGTGATGTATCAAATACCAGAGGAATGCCATGATATTTCAAGTAGGTATGTAGATATGTATGGGGAGACGAAGTCATTAATGAGTTACTGAGTTGAAGTTTTTTTCGTTTTTTAAAATCAGAACCGATAGGTACACAGTAATAACTAATAAATTTGCGCGTATTTAGCATACATAATTGTTAACGTAGATGAAATGCATCTCGAGTTCACCTAAAGAGTGGCTAAAAATCTAAATTACATCTAAAGCGCATCTCACAATCTAGATGACATTTGTGCTTCAAAGAAAAAAACGAGTTTTGAAAACACTTTGAAAAATAAAAATTGTCATTTTCAAAAACTTAAAAAAATTAGGCGACGTAAAAAAATGCCAAATAAAAAAACGAAATTCAAAAGTGAAAATAAAAAAAATACGAAAAATTCAAAAAGTCATAAACAGGCAATTTGAAAAAGCTTAACAAATAATTAATAGATGTTTCTAAAAAGTGCAAAATAATAATACTGATAGTTTTCGAAAACCGTATCTCGCAGTTAAGAGGCTTTTTTTTAATACGTTTGTGATGCTCTTTTAAGATGCATCATATCACGTTCATATCTGTAGTTACATATTTATATTTGTGTTTTTAGATTCATTTTTTCCTGCTTGAAGATTCTTTATTTTTTACAATGTAAGAGCTTCGTTTTTTCTTATAGAATAATTACTCGATGCCGTAATTACATTAAAGGAATTTTCGATAATTTATCGGTAATAATAATATACATTTGCGGACCTCAAACAGTAGAACTGGTCTTCTGTGGGCGATAATGGTTTACACATCAGGGATTCCCTCGGTGTGAATGTGAGTAGACAATGATACGTACCTAAATGCATATATATATATGATACGAAAATAACTCCAAGCCCAGTTCATTGTTACTGTAAGCAGCGTCGTCATGCAATTACGAAGTGTACCTACCTATATTGGTAATTCTGCGATCGTAAAATGATCCTTTATTTATGTGCGTTCGATTGTAGTCTACTCAATACTAACAATGGCTAATGGCTACTGACTGACGGTGTATGAAATATTCCTTGACTTATAGTTAGTTAGAATAGCATTAATTTCCGGTACGAATTCGTAAGATTCTTGCGTTAGTTTTCCCAGACACCACGCTCGTACGGCTAAAAGCATTTTCAGCGTTGGATGTTGGATTACTCATAGCAGGATTCTGGTCGTTCGATTACTGAGCAATGCTCCTTTCATTAGTCACCTCACTACTCACTTCTCATTCATAATATGGTATCGTGTCTGCTGCTTTCAGCTTACTCGTACAACTTCCTACTCTGATCTGAAACTGAATGATCTGTTCCATAGTACTTACTATTTCCCATTATGTAGAGTATGTAAAAAATAGGTACCTAAATACATACTTACTTGTGTATGCATCCAAAAAACTGATTGGGGACTTTTGTGTGTGAGACAGTCTAAGTACTACAGAATATGAACATTCCGTCCCGATGATTTGGTTTCGTGGTCGGTTGTTCTTGTACTTGTACTTGTACCTACGTGAGTGTTTGTTAGAAGATTTAGCTGATGAATGAACCATCACATTTTTTAGTCTTTATTACACATCTTTTGGATCAGTGTCTTGTCTTGGTTTGCTTTTGGTCGGCAGATTTGTCGTTTATCATATTTTAGTGGTATGTAGTACAATTAGATTTGGTGGTATTTCTACTGTGTTGTGCGCAATCAGTTACCTCTAGGAATATTTAGTGACTCCTGAAATAATGGACTTTGACTTTGCACTAACTGGCATTGCCATCGGATTAGTTCACTCCTTAATGAGTACTTACACAAAGTTCCAATGATTGTTTACTGAATTTGAATACAATAGTAATAATTGTTGGAAGCCAGTGAAAGAATGTATATATTTGTGAAGTTTCAGCGGATTTTATGTGCATATACATGTGTGTGTACATAGGTAGATCATTTATTGCCTGTCTTTAACCCTTAACTTCTGGAATTTTTCTTCGCTTGTGTTCTGGTGGTCGTCGTACTCCTTTCGCTCCTTCTGGGAAAAAGAGAGAACTACCTACCTTTTCCTTTTTTATTTTAATCTTAAAAAACTCTCAAACTAGTGTTGTTGTTTAACAAAGTAAATCTTCCCGTAGGTGATGATTTTTTAGGTGTTTCGTATTAGGGGTGGAATAAGTGTACTCGAGAGAATTGTAGCCTTGCTTAATGAGTAATGAGGTTAAAAGGGGCAAATAAAATGCAAAATCAATATCTGGGATGCTCAGAAAATCTATCTAAAATTTTCGTTGTTTGCATGAGCCTTTTTACCCATGTGGGTACTTATTTTACGTCTTGAAATATTTGATATCATTTCTTAAACTTCATTTCATCAATTCTTGCAATTAACCACGTATGTATATATATATTACCACTTTTACAATACATATTTCGACGGCTTTATTTTCATGGCCTGTAATCCCATTATTTGCCAATTAATAATAGTTAGTATTTCTAACTCGAAACAAATCAATACATTATCAGTATTCTTCAAGATCAGAGCTTGATAAATTTTCATTACTCTGTACAAGTCCTCGAGTAGTATTAAATTGTCGATTCAAATGCACGTTACTCGTAAAACACGCGAATAGTGGTAGGCGTATAGTTATACTTTTCTTACTCCTTTTTTGTATATAATAGGAAATAGGAAATTTTGAATGTTGTGGGACAGAAATCATTGACATTTCTATTATTAAAAGGGTGTTCGCAAACCTTCTGTGATTGTTTCAAATATTTCACATTTATAATTATACATAATACTAGGTATATACATATATATAATTATATATATTTAAATTAATAATCACAAGAGATTAGTGTGCGTAATTCTGTATATATTATTGTTTATAATTTAAAAATGTTTAGGTAGGTAGGTTCATTTTCAACTTTAGTTTTGGCGGATAGTGATATCTGTAGACAGATGTAGTTTTAGACATGATTCTTGGAAAAGGTCAGTGAGTGTGCGAATACCAAGCATGCCAATCATCTCTCGGGGAATTGTGCCGCTTTTACACTGAGGGATGGTTATATACATGTGAGAGCAGCTTGTATGTACCTACAGCTTGAAATCGGCAGTGATACGAATTTATGTCGGGGCTTATCAACTTTTGCTGGTGTGCATTACACTGTACGATCCCCTCCGTACATATTTCACATGTTTGTTCATACCCCCATTAGTACTGTAGAATGCTAAGGTACCTACTTACGCATCCAGTAATATGCTTTACCATCTTTCCGAATAATTTTCTAAATCCACTAAACCCTGATCATGGGTGAAAGAATGTATTTGCAGTTTGTTTCGTGATGATTAGTATAAGTGTTGATTGTGCAGGACCTGGGCCACATTATTCCGGTTAACTTAGGCAGTGGTTGTGCGGAATCAGTAACATTCAGATTATTTGACTGTTTGCTCTTATTGTATTCCTGCGATTACGCTCTTAACTGCACGTTGTTTAGGTGTGTGTTTTGGAGATAGTTCGTTGTTGACCCATTGTTATTTTCTACTTTACACAGTTAACATCACCCATGAGTTAAGCGAGTACGACCTTAATCCTAGAATAATATTACCGAACGATATTTTGAGACTCAATACGAAGCCAATACCTAATATTTGTTAATTTTGATGATGTAAGGGTTGTGATTTCTGGCAACATCAATAATATTATTGATCAATATAATATTTGCGATTCTCCAAATATCTGGAATAAAGCTAAGGGTTCTGTTTAGCAGTGATTATAATTAATACTAATACGATTATGATCTGAGTCAACACTAACTATTTTTCTACCCGTTGTAAAGTTAATCAATTATGGATCGCGAAAATCTGATTGCCTTCAACTTTATGTGTTTTATTTCGACTCGAGAGTAATCCAAGAAATTAGGTTCAGTTTGTGATCACAGTGTTACATATATATATGAAGTTACATTATTTGTTTCTTTGGAAGATCTGAGTTGATTGTGTCCGAACTTTGTGTTTGTGAGGTTCACTTAGAATCCCCAATGTTGACAATAATAATTACCAACAAAAAACTTTTGCTTGGTTGAACGCTACTTTGAAATAAGTGCGAGTCCTGACAGCGGTGTACATCTTTCATAGGTTGTCCGCAGTTGTATTTGAGTGTGCGTTATCCTTTATTACTTTTTCCACCTTTGGCTCAATATCTACCGCTGCTGGTTACAATTTATGATGGAGCAAACAAAGGAAGACTACTTTGAAGATGAGGAATACCCGAGGGAGTATGAGCTAGGTTCGGAAAGTCCTGATTTACAGGGTATTTCCTTGCAGAGCGATATATTTGGTGGGCGAATATCTACCTGGGGTATGAACTGCTTCCATATTATCATTTGCTTGACGTTGAACACCATTGCTATTATTTTTTGAACAGGTTTGATTGTTGTTCTTTTTCAGTTTGGGTGTCTGAAAATGTTGTCAGTTGTTTTGAAGGTTAGGGATAATTTGAGTTGTCTGGTTAGAATGATTTTAAAAATCAATTTTCAAATGCAAGGATAGGCGGAAATTACGAAAGAAGAACTTTACCGAAGTGGTATGTATTATATGTATATACATCCTGGAGTTATTTGCACGACTTGGATTTTCAGTTGACACCAGTTGTACATTTTCTCAAATACCATCTTTAGTCATTTGTACTTCCCTTACTCATCTCTTAATCACCTCTGACTCAACTGTACTCTTTGAGACGTGTCAGAGGTGAGTAAGGGATAGAAAATAATAAGACGTTTCGTTTCCCGCGATATTAATAGTGTAGAAGCTAGACAAGGTAAGGCTGTCTTTTCTCCCTTCTGGCTCTGTTATCATAGGATATACACAAATAATTTTTTCCATCCTCGAAGATTTAAAGATTGTGTACTATTGTAATTAATTGTTTTGCTTTTTTATATATAAAGTACCTATTGGGTATATCAGTCTTAAATTGATTTTTTAAAGATGAGGTAGTGAGATAGAAAATCACAGAAATTGTTTTGCCGGTAAAACTTGCTTTGCTTTTCACAAGACTATACATGACCGTTTGATGGCTTTGAAGGGTTTCAGCAAGTCAAATGTTCTGCTAATTTGGCAGATTGCAGCTGTGTGGCGCTCCTATGCAATTTCTCGTTGAATTAATTGAACAATTTTCGTCGTCCAGATTCATTATTATTTTCGAATTTTGAATTTATGTCGTTACATCGGGAAGAGTTTGCTGAAAAACGCAATTATTGTAGTCATGTAGACTATAGCCAACTAATCGATGTGTTCTGAAGTTTCGTATATTGTATTGTTTTGTGCAAACTCATTGATTCTGAACTTTTTAATGCAAGTTGGTGTTTTTGAACTTGGGTAATGTTTTAAAAAATGCATTGATACGATTCTGTCAGTTTAGTGTGACTCATTTGGCGTCCTCGTCATTCACTTGATCAAACAGATGAGCCAGAGTAATAGTAATACAAACTACAGTTTTATAGGAAGTTCAAAGAATCGTGTGTTAGTCACAATCTTATTCATTGTGATGTGTAGTTGGGACGTTGGAAGTATATGGCATCCAGAGGGGAATTAGAATGTGAGACTCAGCGTCAATAACGATAAAGATGACTAGCATCAACATATTATGAATCACATACCTCCTCATTATGTGTAATAATATCATATATATTATTTGTGACTAATAACTATCTGCTCTTTTCCATTTCGCATCTTAAAGCTTCCTCACTTACGGTTACGTACGCACCAAAACCATGCAATCGTACCACGTTTAGGATTTGGGACGCATTCAGGAAATTTTCTGTGGTTGATTATGCTTCGTACCTAGAAACTGAAATCATCAGCATGTAACGAGGGATTTCTCATTCCACTATAGTAATCTTCTGCGTTCACGTTGCCATTATGTGCATGTTGGTTTACTCATTGTCAGTTCTTTTTTGAACTTAGACGAAGTTGGAAAGGAAATAGATGTTTAGCTGTAGCAAAAATGTTTCCCGTATTAGATATAATTTATATTTTCTGGTTTCTCCTCCACGTTATTACTTTTATAGTAATAAATAATAATTTAATTATGTCTTGAGTGAATTCGTTGTGTTAACTGGAATTTTCTTCTGCCACACATCTGCTGATGAAATTGGCTATGGTTTGGTTCTTGTGGTATAAATCCATCCAAATATCGATTATTTTTATAATAATAACAGCCATCTTCTTGTTCTTGACAAGAACTCTGTACAAAGATCCCAGCCCAGTTCGCACACTTCCAAATGAAATAATTGCATCGGTAGTTTTTCAAGTCGAAGCGGAAAGATGAGTCTGGATAGTCGGGCTGAAGATGGTATAGTTCCTTCTGTGAGACTTGGGCTTACCATCACTATCACAATCGTGTTCTGAGTGATTTATAACTGGAGCATGCCAGTGGAGTATGTTGCATTGTGTAGATAGGTTTGTAGGTAGGTAGAATATAATTTTAGTTGTTATAAGGTAGGCACACATTGGATCTGTCCGAGGCCTAGGTACATATTTGTACTTCGGAGATGAAGATCCTGATCCCACGTTGAGTCGGATGCAGTCAAAGAATGGTGCGCTACTACATGATATAATTATAGCAGCTGTAATTCCTTTTGCGTTTATAAGTGCTTCGTATTTTTTATTCGTTATCCTACACTGGGTTGTTCTTGTAACTATCTGCAGTTGCTGCTAATGCATCCAAGTAATTTGTAATGGTTATAGACTGCCCTTAACCTTAGAATTGTCTGTAGGGTAGATTGTAGATGCATAATTTCTAATGACTTTAGTTTTCGGATTGTTGTAATTGCTACGGGCTAAAGCTGAAGATGATCATTCAGTATTTATTTATTTTGCAATTAAATTAGTCCTTAAATTGGTAAGGGGCAAAGTTTGTAACTACTAAAATGTTTTACTATTTGCTTCACTGGGTAACATTGCGTATACCTAGTTTACTTTTTCAGGTACTTTAATCCAGTCTTGGGTGAAATATGAAGAATTGGTGTCTACATTGTAAAAACTAAGGAATCTTAAAGCAGGAAAAGATGCATCAAAACCCCCAAAACCTACTCGTATTTAGTGTAATTATGAACGCCCTGCAAGATGACGAGCTGCGATTTTTGGAGACGTTCGTTTTTTATTCTGCCCTTTTTGGAAACTCCAATTTTTCCTTTCTCGATTTTGTCACAACGTTTTATTTTGGTTACGTTTTATCCGAACTTCGATTATATGTTTTCACGTTTTTCAAAACTTTAGTTTTCTGCTTGTACGTATAAACATATTAAAAGGCATCGTGTACTGTGAGATGCGTTTTTGCAATGTGTAGGATGTACAACAGAGCTTTTATACCTAGGTACTCTTAGATGAACTTAAGATGAATCCTAACTACTTTCAAAACATAATAACTACTAAATACGAATAGTGTTTTGGCGTTTTAGATACGTCTGTTTTTACACTGTACCTACCTACCTCGTTGACTGATTACGCTAGAGATTTAAGTAGGCTGTGCATACTTCGAAATTGGCCTGCTGTCAGCGGCATTACGATTGTAAATGACAAATTCCAAAATAATGTAGGGGTCTCAGTGCTTTTGGCGCGAGTATGTTTTAATATGTAGGTAGTTGAAGTTTTTAACGTTTCTCTTTCTGACAGTGATGCAGTTCTATCCAAGATTTATTATGCGTAAGCAGCTTGGAGTTGGGTGCCTCTGTAGTAGGTCTTTTAGGTAGGTACTTTCCGTATCATTTTCGTTCAGATTCATTTCAATGAATGCCATGTGCAATAGTGAGGACAAAAATTTGGAATTATTGTACGTGCTGATCTACATAATTTGAATGTGTCTTGTGTGCAAAATGGACAGTCGTCAAGATTTAGCTTATTAGCTCAAATTATTTAACAATGTTTCTGAAATGGGATTTTTATAGTATGTAGAACATTGTCAGTACTGGCAAATGTTGATGATCAATTTATACGTATTTTGGGTCTCTAATGGTACACAGAGTTGATTTTATATTTATCAAGTAATGAATGCGCATTAGACATTATCTTGTCTGTGTAAATACAGTTGGGTCTCTACATATAAACAGATGGGTACTCTGAAATCTGTAAAATCGTCATATTTTGACATTTGAGAACCAAGGAGCGAATAGCATGAGAATGAGAATCTGCAACAAGAACAACATCTCGCAATCAAATATGGTTGGCGAGAAGAATGCTCATCGACTCAATCGCCACTATGCTAATTTAATTGTTATGATTATTGTTATGAC
>JAAXYX010005305.1:0-11067 GCA_036851915.1 Ptenothrix huangshanensis | reverse complement strand
TTTTCCCTGAAATGACGTCGGTTATATTTAACGCTGAATAGATAACATTTTAGCTATTCCAAGAAATTCTTACTAAAATGTAGACACATAGTTACACCTACAACGCTTCATCGTCAATAAACCAAAAATTATTTACACTTTGTTCCCTAATTACAAAATTAAAATGGACAACTTCTCAAAATCAATAGTGCAATTAGTATTAATTGTACGACGGTATGAAATTGGTGGAATGAAGTAAATATGAAGTTAAATTGCAAATGTAAAAAAGTGCATGACTTAAATGGCACTAATTGTTCGGATCGTAAATTTTGCTGTGCTATACATGAATTAGTTTTAATATTTTCTAATAATTGTGATTACTATTCACACTAGTAGTATTGTACAGTTTTTAATTGTAGTGTTCAGCCGAGTTAAATCATCTTGACATAATTCCCATTATTTAATCCTACACAAGTTTCAATGAAATCAGAATCAGACTTGTAGCTCACAATTATAAATTTGCATAATTTTCATTACACATTCTCATACCTTGTTCCGATTAAAGTATGTATCTGAATTGTGAATTTGAAAGAATAATGAGAAGTTGGGAGATTGGGACAGTACAGGAAAAAATATTGCATAGTTTGGGAAAACAAGATTAACTATGTACGTTAGTTACAAAGGAACTGTAAAAGAGCATTGTGAACCCGTATTTTAACGGCCTATAATATATTAGGATGTTTTATCCCTATGTTGTATGTACCTGTATGCTCATGAAGATAATATTTTGTGATGTTATTATTTTGATTGCTACATCTTCACGTCTTCGTCGTCAACCATTTGAATAAATAATGTACGTAATAATAATAATTTTATTCCCATAAGGCTGAAGAAAAGGAAACTTAAACTTGTTCACAGTATCGTAAGTAGATACTGTTGCAATTTCCGTTTAAATGCATTGTGCTCTACCTACTCTTACACACAGCATAGGTTAGGTTGCCACGCTGTGTGAAGAACTAAACTAAGGTAAGGCGGACACTCAGCTGTCCTGTCGTCCTGTGTACACAATACTTTCTTCAAACGCATTGCTGGCAAAGACAAGTATTGTACTTGGTGTATGTTACTCAGCACGCAATTTCATTTGATTGGGACGTATTACAACGTCAATGAGCATGTAATGATGACAACAATGATGTGCGATACCTCTGTAATTAAGCTTATATTACAACTTTTAGTTATCTTCAATTTTTATTACTCATAGATTTGACAGATTCGGAGCATAAAAAANGCAATTTCATTTGATTGGGACGTATTACAACGTCAATGAGCATGTAATGATGACAACAATGATGTGCGATACCTCTGTAATTAAGCTTATATTACAACTTTTAGTTATCTTCAATTTTTATTACTCATAGATTTGACAGATTCGGAGCATAAAAAAGATAGACTGACTGCCATTACACTTTTACTTTCATGCATGTTGAAAACCGAAAATGCTTAGTTAATTTTCCTCGTGTCTATCTCTTAAAATCGGAACGAATAATAAATGTGATGACTTTATTATTATTACTGTGTGTTCAAGGAACATACGTATGTTATGTGGCGACATTAGGCCACCTACTTTACTTGATACAGTGTAAATTAAAGTATATGCAAATGCTCTAGTAAAAGGAATAGGGATGAACATGATTGCCCAGCTATATACAATGGTGTAGTGTAGGTAACACACTCAAGTACTTACGTCAAGTTCGCCTTTGCTATAATTGTTTAATTTACAATTGTACGAAACCATACCAAGGGAATAAGTATGTACCATGAAATGGATCACAAGATAAACGTTAAACGTCTTTACCTGTTCACAATAGCTTTACATTTCATCCACCCGCGCACGATTTGCTCACATATAAAAATATATTATATAATATTAATTATATTGAATTCGTACAAGTACGAGACTAGTTTCGTTTTTTATTTTAGATATTTACTCATGATTTGTTGTGCTATGCATGTTGTGCGAATCGTGGAGGTAAAGGTACATAGGTAACAATGTGTGCTTCTGAATGGGTGAATGGGAACCTGGGATGAAGCGAAGTTACGTTTGGCCGCCCTGTCAGAGTACTTAGATTCTTGTATAAAAGGCGGCTTCGACTTGAGATAGCATGGTCAGTTCACCTTCTTCTCTCTAATAACAAGTTCCTACTTTGACTACTTCATCCCCACAAAACAAAAATTTATTTTTGATTCCATATTTTGGATTTCAGAAAAAAAAACTCAGTTCAAAATGAAGTGTGTCTTGGTTGTCTTATCTGCTCTCATCGCTGTCGCTGCCGCTGGCTTCGTCGGGCATCATCATGGATACGGTCATCATCACCACGTCCCAGTTGTTCCCGTTGTCAAGGTATGTCCGATTTTGAGTGGTGTGAACATTTTATCAAGTTGTATCAAAATGTGATTTTTGAATTCACTTATTTCCGCTGGCCATTGGAACGATCTAACTTCCACGAGCACTACAGCCATTTCGTGAAAGCACTAGAATTTACAATTCAAAGAACTGAAATATTTTAACGTTTTAAACACAACTTGCTAATCCTAAAATAATGTGGAGGTTTAAAAAGTGGTTATTGCTAATTCATTTTTTCCGATTAACCCGGCTTTGTTGAGCTTATCACGATAATAATTCTTTCATTTTCTATTGTTGAGTAATAACGATCAAGTATAAAACGGTGTTCTACCCGCTGGTATACCAAGCTGTGTAGAGCTGAAAAATATAATTGATAATACGTACCAGATATACAATTATATCAGCTCTATTTTCCACTTCGGTAATTTTCGAGCGTCAAAGCGTGAAGGCAGTCTTACTGTCTCAAGGTGATGAAAGCCAGACCACAGTTCGATTACCAAAGCATTTCAAAGCATGGAACCACAGATTGACTGACACATCACGATCTCCTCATCAAAGTAAGGAAATGATAAATGACTCAAAGATTCTTAAAACCTTGTTTTGTTGTTGTTGTTCAGGTTCCAGTAGCCACCAGCTACCATCATGAGCACCGTACATACCACCCCGTTGTACCAGTAGTGAAGGCCGTTCCAGTTGTCAAGTACGTCGCTGCTCCAGTTGCCGTTGCTGCCTACCCAGTCCACCATGCATACGCTCACGGACATGGACACGGACACGGACACGCCTACGCTCATGCCCCAGCTTACGGACATGGACATTACGGTCATTATTAAGAATACTCCCGTTAGCAATTGTCTACAGTACGAAACATAATATATTATGAACACCTTCTAAGTCGTCTAACTTAAGAACCCTAAACTATTTTTTTTACTTTGTAACACAAAATTCATGTATCATCAGTATACCACTATGCAAAATAAAACAAAATAAATTTGATATCAAATCCAAATTACAAATTCAACTTAACACAATTTTTATTTATTTCACCACAATGGTTAACATCAACTCAAAATATCCACTTGTCATGTACTAAATCAATCAGCTGTAATACTACTACAGATCATACATACTTTGAAAACGAGACTTTATATTAATATGATTACAAACATAGGTATTTCATATTTGTAGCATTACGTCATGGTCTGAACCCTTAGGACTTACACTTACACTGCAACGTTGATAGCTAAAACTGCATAAGTAATGGTAAGAGAGAGATAGAACGAGCGAGAGAGAATAAAGAATTACGTAGAGTGCTGCTCTGCTGTAATAAATTTATTTCAAAAAATAAGTTCCAGACTGAATACAAAAGTTGATCCGATGTCTTCTGTCCCTAACGACAGCAGCTACCACAGGATATCAAAACACTTTCCTAGTTTAAATTTACAGTAAATGGTAAGGTTGAACAGAAACTACGTAATAATGGTCAAAGTTCAACTTCTTTTCTTTATGGAACACATTTGCTTACAACGATATTTTGTAAAATTTATTCTCTATTAGTATGATATTTTAAGGAATAATCATTTATGTAATTACTTTAGGTATATTTGTCGTCCAAGATGCAGTCCATGTTATAATCTGCGCGTGAAACAAAGCCTATAACACGGTTTGCTCCTTTAACCACTATCGTTTACGATAACACAAAAACTAATGCTAAAACTAAGTAACTTATCTTAGAAAATGTCAAATGTATACCCATTACAATTAGTGTTGCTGATTCGATCATTGCAAAAAAGTAATTATTATACCATGAAATATAATATTAATTCAAAATACAGGAGGAATTCGTTAGGCATAGCTACAATAGCTACATAACTTGTACATTTGCACCTACAAATAAATTAACGAACTTAAAACAAGTTAACTAAGTCAAACAAATTTGGTATTATATTGCAACTTCAAAACATCTACCTTATTACTTCATTTATTGTATGTTCACTGCCACGAATTATTATTTCGTTTTTTTAGTCACGAAGTTACATATTCGGAAGTAATAATAATACTAAATATATTATATTCAAATATAGACTACCTTTTGTTCTTAACTAGACTCTGTATAAATTTTGAAAACGGCAAAAATTCCCTTTTCTGGACTTAATAATTTCTTCAGCCTTTCCTGCTTCAACCAACTCTTTCCCACTGAGATCTCAAGCATCTACCATGCTGACGTCAGAATCTTCAACAATAACAGTTCCAGCTGTTATTGCAGCATTAGCAGCTTTTGCTTTCAGCATATATTCATCGAGCTGTCTATCCAAGTACGCTTTCGAATGTGCCATGTACTGCAACGAAAATTAAATTGCATCAATTACTTTTCCAACGCTGCACAAGCGTCTTAAAAAGGAAAACATAATTCAGAGTATAATTACCGAATCCAATTCTTTGTCCAGATCGTCTCGATTTGGAGCACCAGTTTCTGCAGTACCCCCTCCTCTTCCACCTCGGCGGTTTCCACCTCGACCACCTCGTCCTGCTCCCCGAATGGTACCCCTGCTGGCTCCACGTCCACGGTTAACACCGGATGACCTGTTAGAACGAGCAAATCAGTAAAATAATACCAGTTTCAATTCTATCTTGCCAATACTAACTGTCGGTATCTGTAAAAAGTAGTAGCCAGTATGATTCCAGATTGATGGCATTTTAAGACCCTGTTCCAGCTCACCAGACCAGACCATTTGAAAGCAGATTGAAGAAATGATATTACAAACTGCAAGCCACATTTACAGAACAGGCTCAAAAAACGAAGAATCGGATTCAGCTACAAATAGAAATTTTTGCATTTTAATAAAAATACGACGTAGAAATCAAATGAACCTTTGATCAAAAGTCATACGACTGTTTGACTCAAATTAAATTAATCATTTCCTTTGAGCTGAAACTTGACTTCTTCAAATTCATCGAACGAAAAATGTTCAAATTATTAGTATTGTACCCTGGATTAGAAACATCTATGTCTGAAAGCAGGTGATACTGGTTGCAAAGCTGTTAGAAGCAGAAATGATTAGCACAGGCTGATTAATTTAAAATAAGAAGTCAAGAGTACGCACATTCCGCCAAAAGATCTCCCAGCAGCACCTCGGGAGATACCTCCTCTTCCTCTTTGTGTCGCAAACCCAAAGCGATTAGCTTGATTGCTTCCTCGAGTACTCTGACGTCCTATAGCTCCCACAGATTTTTGAATACGATTCAGACCAGCAACTCTTCCTAAAATCCCACAGGAGTTTGAGTTGTAACTATTTATTCCTTTATTGCATTGATTACAAGTACGACGATATCGCATAATTCATTTTCATAACAAGTAGGTACTGAATGTATTTTTACTACGTACAAAGGAGATTTTAGTTTGATCATAGAAGCCAATTCCGATTTTTACTATTATTTTTTTCCAAACACAACTGTGTGGAATTTATATAAAATCGTACATAGAAGCGTATAAAAACGTCCACAAAGCATGAAATCGTGAATTAATTCAAACCCTTTGACACACGGTTGTTGGGCATGGAATGTTTCTACTAAAAAAGTTGTTTCAGTTAATTCTTAGCAACAACAATAGTTATAATTTACCTCACTGCCTTCACCTTCACCACTAGATCAAAACTTAAGGCAACTAAATTGTTAAAAAGGGAAGCACGAGTACCGCAGAGCTACTGCTATTCATAAATAATTTCGGTTCCTAAGTAGAAGGCTAAAAAGGATATAAAGAAACTAGAGAAATCTGAAACTTCATGGTGAAATGGAGGTTTACCCACTTGTTTATTACAAATGTAGCAAACTACCGAAAATTGCAAACAAGGCTGACATGTTTACTTTTCAATTGTACGATTCAGGTATGTCCAAATCAAAACATTAGAGGTAAACCCAACTCGTTGTAAACTCGTTGTACTTTTACATGTTTGTAGAATTGTTAAAATGTTGTGGGATTTTTTTAAGAAATGTACATCACCATAGTAATTTTTACAATGTTTTACAATTTTGCAACTACAAAGAATTGGGTTTACCTCTATTGATTATAAGGAGAAAATGCTACATGGGACAAAAGTTCTGCGTAGTTGGAAAAACGACAAAGCTTCACATAAAGAATATTTTCGAACTAAGTTGAATTTTGGTAATACATATGGGGATATTTTGGGCATCTCTATCTAACTATCTTCCCTCTAGTGAAAAATTTAATTCCATTTAAATATAATTAAAAGTTGTAGCTATCAAGGTATAGTTGCTCATAAAACGTTTAGTAATTTGCTGCCAATTGATCTGCCGATTACACAGCTACCTACACAACAAAACTCTTCAAAAGTCTAACATCCTTCAATTAATTGTATGCCTTTATCAAACGTTGGGACGATGCCAGTGCAAAGACAATCAGGACTTGGTTCCAACATTCCCACATTTATTTGCATCTTGATGCGAAGGCTCTGATACAATGATACAATGTGAAGCAGCCACTTATACTGTAATAATTTCATTTCCATCGGGAGCACAAGTACTGAGTAAGACGAAAAGTAAAACTGAATTATGTACGTAGTTATATTTCCCTATTGATAATAAATTGACTACAAACTAGAGTCATTTTACTTTTTCGTGGTCTTTGCACAAGATGCTAAATGAATAATTAGCATTAATTCGTACGTAAATTCTGTTTGGAAGGGAATCACATTGAAATTGCGAACACAAAAAAACGGTGAAAAGGCAAATTCATAAGCATTTCCATTCTGACTTCATACTATTTTCCGATTATAATATCACATAGAAGTGTTTACACTGTTATAGATGTGCTGCGTATTACTTCCACTAATTAATAGCTCACTGAACAACTAACTGGTTGAATTAAAATTGATAAGGAAACAATACAACATACTGAACACCAAGGTAACATGTACGTAGTACGTACACCAATTCAAAGCAAATAAAAGTAAATTCATATAAGATGTCAGAATAAGAATACAGTTTCCGAAGCCTTGCATATATTGTATCTGAATTCGTATTTGTCCTATTCATAACCGAAATTCCTGCTCAGACTCTAATCTAGTAGAAGAAACGTATTTCTTATCTATACCTTTTCCCATCTACATTATCAGTTTATCAATGAAAATATTTCAACCACATGCAGTGATACACGATGATAGGTACATTATGGAATTATTAAAATCACAGTTCACTTAAAATATCAGAGATATGCACAAAAATTTCCTCATCCCATCCTTAACATCCTTACCAACTAACACACGACTCGCTCCTCTTCGAATTCCTCTACCCGACAAAGCAGTGGCTTTTATTCCCAGGCGAGACTGTACAGGCCTTGCAGGTAGTGCTCCTCCCCTGAATCTCTGCGCAAATTTAAATAAGATCGGTACTTACGCATATATAATATTTGGTTTCCTGTTACTGAAATTGAATAGTGCTCAACTAGAAAGCATTACATAATGCACCAATCGAAAAACTGAATTAACACATACTATACGTTCGCAATACTTACCCCACGATTGCGAAAAAGTGGACGTGGAACGGGTTGTTGCTGTACTGTAGCTCTTGCACGCTTAGCCAAAGCCAATGCTAATTGCTGATTTCTCACTGAAACCGATTTGGGTACTCCGCGAGATGCACTGATGCCCCTTAATCCAGGCAATCGATTCTGCCGACTTGATGAAGGAAGGCCGTAGCCCTCGTCGTTAAAACTGCTTCTTTCAATCTGACTTTGCTGAATGACTTTAAACCTTGAACGAAAAAAATTATTATGAAGCAATACAGCTTACATAGAAAAATTATATCGCTCCTCCCCCCGCAACATGTTTCTTTCACAGAATTCAAATGATATTAACTGTGAATCATCAAAATCAATGTGCACGTGCTTAAAGAGCACAACCACAAAATAAACATAATTAGGTACATTCAATAAATCATAAATAATACCGACAGATATGTATCAGACAGAACTTACAATTTATCTACTACTCACGGTATGCTCAGGTTTGCTCCTCATAAATATTATAACACAATTTGAAAACATAGTTACGTAGGGATGCATTTCATTATTATAACTGACACACATTAACATAATAGTGCATAAAACCATGAACATGTCACATGTGGTTACACTGGAACAGCGATGAAAAAACTAGTCTAGGCATCAGAATATAGAATAAAACGGAAAACATAAATAAGAAAAAACACAAACAACAAATCACTGTCGCACCGTATATGCAACACCAGTTCCCAACACCCAAAAAAAAACACCCGCAAAATTTCTCAATTCTTCCTAAACCCCAAGTATTAACGATTTCAGTATAATTAAAAACAAATCAATAAAAAATTGTAAACTCATTTTTCTTTTTCGTACCTGTCTGACAAGGGGATCCCGGTGGTAATTGTTGTTATTGGTACCGAAGGCATTTGCATTCGTCCGCTCGGAATCCGAGGGTCTCCCCGGTAGCCTCCATGACCATGACCGTAATCCATGTCCAAAAACTCTAAATTCAACTAATAAATCTACAGATTGTGGTTGGTGGTTGGAAGATACGTCCAAATGCGAAGATGAAGGATGGAAGACCCTTCAGCAGTTGAGGATTTTCTAATTGCCGCACCGCCAACCGTGTATCGAAAATGATAACACGTCTATTCTGCTAGGAAGCTCGAAGTTTAAGGTCGAAGTTGATGATTAAATCTTGTGGTGATAATAATAAATGCTAAATAAACTACTTACGTAGTACCGAAACTGTCGAAGTTAGCGGGACCACAAGTTGGAAGTTTTAATTAATAAACTGTCGACTGTATTTTCTGACTCAACTGTATTTTGTTGTAATTGTGAGAACAAAACTATATTTGGCGTTTAAGTATGAAACCGCGTTAATGCCACATGAGCATTCAAACGAATAACAAATGTACTCTTGCTCAAGAGATGACAATTCTCGGTGATTAACTTCTGATTAAATATTATAGGTAAGTTTTATATCCAAATATTTGCTGATGCTGAGTTTCCACAACAAAGAAGTTCAAGAGAACGTAAAGTAACTTCGTACTTTCGTTTTGACGCGGTTTTATGCTTACCGTAATTAGTAGCATGCAGCTGCAAGCAGATGGCGCTACATCAGCTGTCTCCTTTCCATTTCTTATAATTATTTAGCTACTTAATTGCAGATAATAATTAGATGGAACTCGTAATGACTGAATTCGATTTTCTATAATACCTACATACATGAACAATTTCAATAGTCATCAGGGTATAGCTAATTTCAAAAAACAATTTCGGAAATTCTAAACAAATTAATTGTTGTTGTAACTCAATACAAATACAACAGCTCAGTTTTTCTCTAGTACAATAGTCAGACAATTTTTCATGAAGTAAAAAACTGTAATTTTCCAGCAAACCTGGAGAATATACATTGCATGAAAGTATACATACCTACGTAATATTATAATCAAAGCCAAAGTCAAGTTAAGCGATTTTAAGTCGATCAACCTTGGATTAGACCTATCCGTGCCTATATTTAATTACCGGCTTATCGTTCCTACACTTCTAGTTCAGTGCTAGCTTTCACGATGATGTCGTTGCGCTCGTAAGTGCTGACCCTTATTTTATCTTCTCCCGTAAGAGTTTTCAATTCTTAATTACGTATTCGCAATTCGCAAGCAGATCAGGCGGGCGAAGCAGTTTAAGTTATTGTTTACCATATACATAGGCGGAACGTTTTGTTTGTTATTGGTAGTTATTCTAAATTCATTTAAATTAAAAAAATCTTACCAATGAAGGCACGATAGACATTGCAGTCACAGCAAATAAACCTGATTGAGTTTGCAATCGCTATAAATCCAATTCAGTCACAAATGAACCCAACTGCATTAATGTTGATGTTAACCAATATCATACGAGAGAGTTTTCATAAATTGCAAGTAAAAGTGTAACCTTGAATTATATGCAGACGAATATTTCTGACGAACGAGTATAATTATTTTGTGTTAAATGGTTTGTTATTACGTTTACACTAATTAGGATAATTTACGAAGAATAATAGTAAAAGAGGACGTTGAAGTTAAATTAAATGTTTTTACTATAATCTCGACCTTTTTTACTCACAGGTGCGACAACAGTTCTGAATATTAACTAGGATAATATCTACGTTTAAAAATCGAATAAAGTGAGTTTTATAATAAAAATGAATGAAAGATATTACTAAACATAATGAAGCAATAAGCTTCTTTCAGTTTGAATTTGCATAACCAGTAGGAATACAAAGACATTTTTATTAATATTTTATGTTCTTTGCATAATGGAAAAAGTTTGCCTTGTAGTTTTAATGTAATATGACTTATTAATTTATGCCCTTGTGTACATATATCTGTAGAACTATACTACAATTTCAAAAATCATAGCATAAGGATTTATAAATCATATAAGTCACACTGTTACTAAACTAATGTTTATATCATCATAAAGTCATATAGTCTTTTTTTATATTCCTAACTTATACAATAATAAATAAACAATTGAAATGCAAATTCTATTATGTTTCCAAAAGACTGTAGTTTACGCATGTGTTAGCAGCATAATATGGTACATGTATGGTACAGCTTTAAAATAATGCAAATTAGAGAATTAACACGAGTAGTGCAAATTATTTTATTATTATTATTAT
>JAAXYX010005304.1:0-11068 GCA_036851915.1 Ptenothrix huangshanensis | reverse complement strand
ATTTATTTCCACAGAATACAAAAGACAAAGAAACAGGAAGGAAGAAAAGGACTGAGTGTAGGTACCTACCCAATCCATTACAATTAAGCTAGGACAAGGTTGTTTTCAGCACTGCGTTCAAAGAGTAATTTAATACGTGCTCTTTTTCATTTTCCACTTTCGCATTTTTCCAGGTGTGTAGTTGAAACTGTGTGTATGCAGTTAGTGCAGTGTGAAAAAACAATTGCAAATATCTACAGCATGCAACATCGACTTCGTTGTGGAAGTAAAGAAAAACAACGTATTTTTTCTTTTGGATGGCGTATGCATCAGCGCGCAGCTAACATTACTGCACCTTCGTAAACTCCAGCGCTAGAGTAAGTGTATTGCTTGAAGGAATGATGAAAACACATATTTATTTTCACTTCCTAACGGAAGAGATGTTTTAATGCGCATAAATGCTCGCCCATCGACAATCAACAGGTTCGCATAATGCTGTCGCTGATGTCAAAATATTTATTTGACTGCAAATAGTCAAGTAAAATGTTTGCGAAGAAGTAAGTTTATACATAATTAGTTATAGCACGTAATCGTATCTCTTGAATTTACTTTGAAACTAAAACATGTACATTTGCGCTTGCTGCATCTGTATTTATTACTCTTATGGAAATTGCTATACTGTAATTTCCTACCTATTATTAATCAATATCGGTGTTTTTACCCTTTTTATCCTCATCCTTCTTCAACTACTGTAATACGTATCATATTACTGTGTATAGTTTTTGAAGTAATGGATAAATTTCCATCTTTCTTTGTGTGTATATATAACGACTATGCAAATAGGGAGAAATTATGTGTAGATATATTCTTAAATTAGGTAATTAGAGTGAGACACAACACATTTGTACACTGTAAAAACTAAAGAATCTTAAAAAAAGGAAAACTGCTTTTATAGCCCCAAAAACAGGCTCGTATTCAGTACAATTACATATAAGCGCAACTCCCATATATGTATCAAAAAGGCGTTAAAACGCATCTTGGAGTACGAGATGCGCTTTATCTGCACTTGAGAGCGTCCTAAGTGCATTCATAATTATTCTGAATACATAGATCTTTGGCGTTTTAGATGCATCAGTATTAATAGTGTATCCGCTCTATGCAAAATAGGTAGGTATGTAAGTAGGTAGCATTAAGGTTATCTAAGTGGTTCATTTCATAAAGTAAAATGTCGCAGATATAAGACAATTGTCATTGCCATTGATCATAGAATTGTGTGTAAGATAACTATCAACATATAAATAGAACAAATGTACACTACCTATCCATGTTTTTTGAAAAAATTTATTCTGCGATTAGATTAGGCTCCCTCAAGCATATGCAGGTTAACCGCATGAAAAAAGTACCTACATAGTAGCATGTGTAGTAAGCTAGGGATAGGAGACTATGATTCGGATAAAAAGCTATGGAACTTTCTCGAATCGTCGAATCCTGCCTCGTATGTCCACCCTACATCACTATTTAAGTCTACAGGCTACGACATTCGCCCTCACGCTTTCCGTTCTAAACGTGGAGTTTTTAGTGGAACTTCGGACGGGGTATTTCATCATCTGATGATCTTACACACATACTAGTATTCTGCTACGCGGTAATAACCGATCATCTATTGCAATTATTTCTCCCTCGTCCCTGCTCGCGAAGTTGAGTAAGAGGTGGGTAAGAGAATAGTAATACGAGATAAACAAATGATTAAAATAGGGTGGCATTTGGAAGAGTGTACAAGTGAGTGCTAAGACGACGTATCGCGTGGATCTGAGTAGGAATTGAAAGAAGGGTATCATTTTTTTCTTTTAAGCGCCGGTCATAAGACCTCCTTTGCTTATTTTTGCCTTTATATATTTACTCTTCATCTGTGCCACTGTCAATAATTTCATTTGCCGTAACATGACGCTATTACATCTTTTCTACTACCTACTTAGGGATTTTCTGATTTCAATGGGTGTCGTCCTACAGTAAAATATTCATAACTAAAAACAATACTTGTTATTGTTGTTATGATTGTTTATACTGTGTAATTATTCAACCTTTATTACAATAGTTGTTATTCTGACGAGCAAAGGACGGGGTCGTATTATTCAGGATTGCTCCGAAACATTTTTTTTCGTGTAGACCGTGCAAAAAAAGGAAGAATGACTTAAAAACACCATGCGCACTCGAAATTTCATTCACTTGAGTCTGCCGCGGATCTAAAAAATGGTCAAGAGGAGTAAGGGCTCAACTAAGGTGACCATGTAGAGTTTTTTTTGTACGTTAACGGTAACGCATGTCGCCCTGAAGATGCAAAACCTTATTGCCCTCTCACCCGCCTTGGATTCGGCGGATATTGTGATGTAGAGAGGTTCCATTATGTAGTGGCAAAAACAAAGGAAAATGTTCTGCATGCACGCTACGTGTTTTTTACCCAACGTGTATAGGTAGGTAGAATGCTTTGTAACCATTAATATGTATCAGTGAATCTTATAGGTATATATTGTGGTGATCTCGCTATATAGTAATCAGTGAATGTAATATGTTGTACAGTACGTTGAGGTCATCCATAGATGCCAATCACACAAAATGTATAGAATCAAAGTTGATTTAATTAAACACAGTGCAAAACCCTTATCATGAATTTGATAGGAAATCGGAATTAGTCATCAGTAGCACAGTTATCGCTACTAAAGGTAGTGTTGGATATTAATTAGTTTAAAAGTCAGAGTTAGTTAAGTGAATGTTTTATTATAGTTAAAGTTTGGCAGTATTTCTAATCGACAGAAGATAAGATACGCAATAATAACTGTAAATGTTCTTATTCCTTGCACATATTTCGAAAAATGAATTTTCAAATTCGCATTACGTAGACCTTCATGTGCAACACATATGCCAAAGAAAGTTACATTTTAAATAAATATATTTACCTATGAACACTTGCGATTAGAATAGGTGCATGTGCCACATAGTTACATGGTTAAGTTCAACATGATTAGTAGTACAGTACAGTTAGCCGTTTTGTCATACGTAGGTACCTACCCACATCTTCAAAGGAAAGTGCTAATGTCCATGTGCAAGTTGGAGATATCTCCGTTAAACTCACATTAAAGTGACATCATCTCCTTGTTTTTTTACGAAGCTAGGCTAGTAGGAAGAAAATAGAAGATGAAAAGAAAAAGTAATAACGGGTAGCTACTTGGCGACTCATTATTTTATCACCTCAACGATTGCTAAACGATTCTATGACGTTCGTTCAAGGGATTGCATGGAAAATATTATGTGGGTAGTTGATGGGTCCATGTATACAATTATAATAATTATTGAAATCGGAAAATACGTGAGATGTATTTGTCTTTACTATTGTTCACATCTCATGATCCTAGAAAAAATAAAAGTGCGAATACCGCTTACGGATGATCTTCACTCTCTTCGTTTGTTTCCTCTACCACTGATATGTCCTCATTTAAGTAATTTTTGCTTCATTCCAACTGGAAGTAGGTAGGTAGGTAGGTAGGTACCTACTAACGTAGCTGGTCTGGCGTTTATAGTCGCACCGTATTACTGATACTTTGAATGATGTCAAAAACATACCAAAGATTATGTATATCCAAGTATTTTTCAAATTATGTCAGTTTCGATGCAGCGTTACCCCAGCCATATATTTGGAAGGGAGCACGAATAGACCTTTCAGTATTTCTCGACAGTTCAAACTGGCTGTACACGATACAAATATTTGTCTGTCCCGACTTACCGTCTGGAAAACAGAGTTGATTTCATTCACAAAATTCTTTATTCCCAGTCCTAGGAATGACTTACAACAACTGATAACTCATAAGCCAGAGGAAACAAAATGTAAAAAGTGAGTGCTTAAATTTGTATAAACTTTTTTGTGTCAACACAATAGTTAATAGTAACGATGTGTTGACAGATCAGTGAAGTACGAATGTTACTTCATATACTTCATTCATATACTTGACTTAATATAATTACATCATTATATTTTGACCACTGTATAAGAACTGAAGTAAACCAAAAACGCTGTCAAAGGTTAGACATCTCTTCAATATTTTATATTATTACAAAATTAGCTCAATAATGGTTATATGAAGTTGGAAATGTAGAACCACATCATATAACTTAAACTAAACACTATGATTAGCTACTTTATATTTCCTAATAGGTAGCTTCGTGTGTGTCATACATTGATACAGTATTTTCCAACTACTGATAGCAGTATAATTACATACTTGATAATATGTTGAAATATTGACCATTTTGTTATATGCATAGGTAATTGTATTGGTGGATTCATTTGTAATTACATAGATCGCAATAGCACTTGAATGTCAATTGATGTGAGACAAAAGTGATGCTCTTTAGATAAAGAGTTAAAGTAAAATTTCCTATATAGGTACTAATTAATTGTATAACTAAAGAGCTACCTAGTAATGTAAATCTCATTTTCTCGCCATGTCGATTTTAAACGGTATAACTTGATTTCGGTGTAACAGAAAGGTAACAAGCGAGATTCTCCAAACTTATATTTCATTTTTAACCAACTTTTTAAAAGCTATTATTTTAGCTGCAAAGAGAAGACGACCCTTACGAACCCTTAATGTAAACTAAATTATAAAATAGCTCTATGCTCACGGTAATAAATTACCTCCAATTTCCAATGCCAAAAAAGCTACCTATAACTATGCGTTTCTATTTCAAACGCACTTATTTAAGCACCTACTCAGCTAGGCATTACCCCATTACTCCGTGTGTTACATCCCTCATACTTCCCATTCACATAATCTGGGTGAGTATATGAATTTTGATTACAGGACAATGTTTATTAAGTAATCGCAAGCTGTACTAACTACAGTTATACTGGCGTAACTCGGACAGAGATTAAATGAATATTGTAGAACTTCTTATAATTGCAGTACCCCCCAAGTATAATTCAAATTCCGAACTTTCAACACTATATGCAATTCCAGCTGGGGTGCTATCCGGGAGCTAACCGTAATAAACAGGATAAAGTAGAAAAAAGTAGTTCTGCGTTTAATTAATTTACTGCTAGACTTGATCTTAAATGTAAATCAAGTTGTCTGGAGTAACATTAATAGCGAATAGAATTATACTAGTTACCTACATCACAGTTCACATTCATGGTAGAGGGCTTCTTTTTTGGTACCTAATACATCATTCAGGAGGGTTACACAGTGTAACTTA
This sequence comes from Ptenothrix huangshanensis, assembly GCA_036851915.1. Lineage (NCBI taxonomy): Eukaryota > Metazoa > Arthropoda > Collembola > Symphypleona > Dicyrtomidae > Ptenothrix > Ptenothrix huangshanensis. The sequence continues at coordinate 5,842 of JAAXYX010005304.1, read as the reverse complement.
CATACACTGACTCCCTTGAACCTCAAAGTTTTAAGCGTTACAGTCTCGTGATCCTGAGTCATATCATACGAAGGTAGGTATGTAAATAATTTTGCTTTTTCCAGAGTCGTCTGTATGTTGTAAGGGTTTTCAAACTAGCTAGTAGAATAATACACAGAATCGCCTACCTGTATCCCTCACCACATAGGTACACCAAGATCACTGGTTCAGTTCGCATGCTTACAATTCAATATATTACCTATAAAAACTGTATACTCATTCTTACTACACTATTATCTCAAAGTTTATAAAATGATTGCGATTTACATGTAGTGCTTGCTAGTTATTTGCCTTAATCGAAACTTCCACAAACAGTGTTATTATATAGGTACCTAAGATAATACGAATGTTTGAGTAAATGTCAATTAGGTTTGTTTTATTCCACAATTATATGATGATCAGTTCATGCTTTTAGTTTAAATATTTGTTTAAAATGAAGTCATCCAACTTCTATTGTGTCATTTGTAATTACTATTTACAATAAATAATGTTGCATTTATTAACGTTGACGCCATTTACAAAATACTGTTTATTCTATTGGATCAATTTACATCCTACAACCGTTTTAAGTAAATTGCAATTTTTGCGTGACGTGACACAACACATTCATAAAGGTACAGTGCATCGCAAATATATGTAGAGTACAACATTACACATGTATTTCTAGTTACCTACATTGTAATATAAAATTCTGTATGGCTGCTGTGACGACTTTCCCTAAGATTCGATCAATTTTAAATAATTTTTATCATGTCTAAGGGATAGTTTTCAAACTAGTATGGAAAATTAAGTTGTTCTTTTACGGTTCTTCTGTGTATTTTCCGTACAGTCCCGAATCCCTTATATACATCCATATATACCCTGCCACTCGTTTCACTCCTAGCCGTACCATCGTCTCGTCCCCTAACTTCTCGCACCACACGAAAATGCACGCGCTTAGAGATTTCAATTTAATAATTTTAACAGCAAATTACAAATGTACAGAAAAATGAAACACCTTACACAATATTCAAACATAGGATATTTCTAAGTAAAATACATTTTTTTGGATAAACTTGGTATTTTGTTCCTAGTATGCTTTGCTGTTAACATGATTGCAATGTTTGTTGTGAATGGTGAACGGCAAGAGGACGAAACCATAGCCTAATCTGCTTGTAACTAATGTTCTTTTTTTATAATAGGTGTACATACACGACGATCTTCGAATTTTCTTCGCTTTTTCTCTTCGCATTTTGCACTATTTCCTATAGAAACGGACTTGAGAAAGTTTGAGATTCTCAAATCCGTTTGTGTGGAAAATAGTGCAAATGCGAACAGAAAAAGCGAAGAGAATGCGAAGAGCGTCGTATGGTGTACACCTAATAATTCTAATATTGGGAGAAGTTGAAGTCTCAGATAGCTTTTATCAACAAGTACCTATTTGGCAGAAGGGCTTGAAGGGCATAATTATTCATTTAAACTACCTATGCAAATTACCTTCCTAGTGTGCATGCAGCGACGAATACGGAATTGTTTGAAACTGTACATTGTACATACATGGTTTGCCTCCAGTTTTATTGCGCTTTTATTAACCTATGGTGCACACTCAGATTCGAATGTACCCTTAATATGTAACGCATGTTATATCCAAGGGCGCTAGTATTTAATTTTTTCCTAGGCAAGGAGCGTAGTCATTTAGAGCTTAAATCTCGCGCGTAACATGAAACATCACGGCGATCACGGGCGAACGATCACGTGCTAGTTTGCTCACCGTATTTTGTACACTCATAGGTGGCACTAGATTATGAGGTGAGCGCACGTTCGGTCCGTGTACATGCGCAACAAAATCTACCGTCATCGTGAAAAATATACATCTCCCTCTGCATGTGCACTAGGTACTTGTCTGTAACTACGTAAGTGCTCAAAGGATATTTACCTACGCTATTACTAGAATGGTACGCGGGGTCTTCAAACACGCATTTAAATGGCAGTACGCCTATAAGCGTATCTCCATTATAACGCGGGACTTCCTTTGTTTATGGACCTCCCAGGTGAAAGTTTGGATACTACGCTGGGGTTACTACTGGAAGTAATACGGTACTTCCTTACTGCAGTCAAATCAATGTATTTTTTATTCAGTAATGACTGTTGATTTAGGGTTTGAGTTTGAGTAGTATGTGATGAAGTTTGAATTCGATCAGTTTGATTCGATCGTTGCCGCCTTGAGAGATCATAGTTTACTTGCTCTTAAGCATTTTCGCAGTAATTTTATCGGTTAGGTATACAAACCTTTATAAATATTATTCATTGCACTACAAATAACTCGAGTGAAACAATTTGGATCTTCAATGTAAAATAGTAAGAGAAGTAAGTGTCACATTGTTTAGATAAAAGGAACTAAGTAGGTAAGGGTAACAGACTGACAAACTCAGAAAAGAGTTAAGGTGTGTATAAGACACAAATAGTTTGTTTATAATTATATAATCAGTACCATAATCATAATATCTTTGAACCTATTAAGGCAACTGTTGGCTTTGTATTTTGTAAATAATGTAATTATTGGGTGAATTTAACTTCCATCGACTTTCATGACATCTACAATGTTCAGTGCTTTCATTTCCTATGTAATTTAAAGTGTTGGCTCGTTGACTGAATCTTTCAATCTGAATTTTGCTTTTTGTGTAGTATTGCAACATCGTGATAGTGCTGCGCAACTTAATGCACGTGGGCACTTGTACTTACTAGTGTCAGAAGTAATAACTCTTTATGTACTTCCGAAATATTCTAGCGCGGGCAACGTAACCTACCCAAGTGATTACAATCGGAAGAAAAAGTCAAGTTTAAGTTTCAACCCTATTCATCTGTGTTCATTGTTTATACACCCTTTCTCCCTGGCTGATAAGAAATTAACATCATCGACGGTCATGTTTATTCTCCAGGCTTTGCCCGTAAGTATTTTATATATCATTAATGCTTACTAATTACCTTTGTATTCTTGCGTTTGCTCTATCCTTTTGTAAGAAGGCGAGAGAGATGGCGTAAGGTATTATAGTGTTCGTTAAGGTGGCATGAGAGCCCTGACCAGTTCCCAAGACTCCATTCACGATTCGTTCCAAAAGAAGCTATCCATTAATTGATTAGCAACTCAATTAACCAAGCGTCAGAGTTTTTGAATCCCAGTTTTTACATGGCAGTAGTATTTTCAGTTCTCTCTCTTACAATAGTCCTTAAACAGTAACAGTGCTCCATGCGTAAAACTTTTTCAAAATAAGCCAACAGAAGCTGACTGCCGAAAGCATCAGATCAACTTTTTTCGCGGTCCATTGTTCATTTTTCAAGTGAGTTTTACGTTTGGGCTAAGAACACTTGATAAGGTATATTACGTGTCTCCAAGAGTATGTTAAAACTTGAGAGTTTACCAACATTAGTACCTATTTAATCAGCTCTCTACACTCGTCTCCACAGCATCTCGCTTTTTCGCAATGGAAATTCAAGTGATTTGAATTTTAATTCTTAATTATAATAGCCAGTGTGATATCCAGTCAGAATGTAAGACTTATTAGTGAAAATTTCGGTACTATTTTGAATTATTTAACACTACTCCCTGCCCACTCCACACTACCATTTTCAAACATCTCACTGTCAAGCGCCATTTTTACAAAAGAACAGAAGAACAATTTACTTGTGTGCTTAAAAGTAATAAGTTACTTATGTGTGGACTTGTTTTAATAACAATCTGTGTTTCAATTTATACAATCAACAATGCGATTTTAATTCCTCTTGTCTCACCGGCTACTTTTTCCTACAGGTTTTGGTTGTGATAACATCCGTGAGCGAACCAACTGAAGCAAAACCGTATCTAGTTGAATCACATACGGTATGAATTACCCTTGTTTCACTGTTTTTAGTTACCCGCTTATTTAGTTACGAACTTTAAACCGCTAGTGAATATTTTACTACTCTCGATTCTTGTCACTTGTACATGTGACAGTATACGACGTGTACTGTTGACCTTTAACAATTAGAAACACCACGTTTAAGGTAATTAAATACACTATAGGGGTAACGATCTTGTTAGAACACTGATGACTGAAACATCACTTCGATATTTTGTTAATTATGAGCATAATACAACAGAATTGAACAGAATTTTTTAAATCGCATTAACCTAATTATTTGTATCTACCATCTCCTTTTATTGCTTAAGCACTTCAATGAACGATAAAAATTGCGTTTATTTGAATTCGTATTCACTATTAGACTGGTACATCGTATCTTTTTATTTGTTCGCCAAACCGCTAGCTGTTACACAACACGACACTATGGGCACACCATCATGTAATATGAAGCACCTAAAATATTCAGGAAACTCTGTTTGACTTGTTTTACTAGTCATTTTCTTTCACTAGCGCATTAGGCGTTTGTTAATTTTAAAAATCTTGAAATAAACTCTGCCGTATTTTTAGCTCCAAGGAAGGGTAACTCAGGACTGTTGCCAATTTCATTGTGCATATTTACTAGCATTTATTTTCAAACATTAGATAATACCTTGTTCTTTTTCGTATATAAATGGTACATTGCAGGACAAATATTAATGACACTGGTAATAAGTTTATATGAAACTTAAAATTTCGATGATTTTCAGTCCTGCACAACCGATGAAGACTGCGAAATTGGATATTATTGTTACACTCAATATAAAAGATCTCTTTGTGCGCTGTGCAGTGATTGCAAAAAAAGTAACAGGCGGGATCCTACCACTGGGTGTGCGCACAACAGAACTGACTGCGGACCCTGTATTGACGGGTAAGTTCAGATTTTTTATTACTAAGTATAATATTAAAAATTGCTGCTATTTTAAGGTAGTATTTCAACAGACTTATCCCTTATTACACACTCACAATCTCACAATTTATCTTTACCACTGTTGTTGGCACGGTCACTAAAAACCAAATGTAGTGGAGAACCCTTTGCAATCTGCTGTTGTCCGCTTTGATCCCCTTCGTATGCTTGTGAGGATATCGCAGTCTCTACTCATGCTTACTTACAGACGTTTTGAACGTTTGACGTGGAGTCATGACGCGATCACGAACCAAAACGTTCTGTACGGCAACTGGAACGTTATAAACATAATAGTCTGTATTACAAATCCCACATTCCTGATTCATTTCCTTAACCAAAGTCATTTCGGCACGATTTCATTCATTTGAATGCATTACCACCAAAAGGATTCTTGAGAATTCGAAAAAAACTATTATTGAGTTTATCTTTTTGCAAATCTGCTTTTATGAGGTTGCAAAATAGACAGTTGATGCAGAGATGTGAAAGTACGTACAAAAAAACCTGGTGGAACTGAGATCCAACGGAATTGATATTTGACTTTCTTATTGACGTCATCGATGTATTCCAAGAACAATTGTTATGATTTCCTGGTAAAGTTGAAGAATTAGAGATCAGTAGTTTATGGTTGCGTGGATTGATAGGGGGTGTTAATTTTATGTTTTGTTTAATTCGTAGTCATGTCAGCACATTTGACGTCCTTCTATGCGAGAAAGAAACGCACTTAAAATGATATCTATAGCAAAGCATCGGGGAAGAGGATAAGGGTACAGTCATGTATAGTCATAAAAGCCAGCAATTTTTACGGGCTCTTTATTATGCTGCGTGTTAGTGTACATAGTCATTCACTGATTACAATAATTCCTGGAATAATAATTACAAATTGTAGATTATGCAATATAATCTTCAGTTACTATTATTACAAGTATCCATATTCAATTACAATCATCATCAAAAATGCGAGGAAATGTTCAGTGGCGACTTA
>JAAXYX010005303.1:0-11068 GCA_036851915.1 Ptenothrix huangshanensis | reverse complement strand
TCAAAACTGTCAATCTGAGAACTCCTACAATTATGCTTATGGTACATTTTCCTAAGTTTTGCAATTTCTATTTTCCTCTTTGTAATTTCCGATCCCACTCGAAAGCAACTTCCATACGCTGGATTAAGTTCGGAATACAAAAACCCATTCACTTTTATCATTTTCTCAATTTTGGAGTTCATTCGTCTTGCGATTGAAATGTCTGTCGGGTACATTTCGGTTTTCATTCAAATTTCCTTCCTTGACAAGTGTGATGTGGACCTCAAAGAGAAAACTGTTTCGTTTAGAACCAAAAAGTATGTCTTACAACCTTTTCACAATTATTGAATATTTTATTATTAAAAATTGATTACATTACGTGAATACTACAGCTGTATTTTTAATATAATTTATAGGAATGTGGAGAGCAATGAAAACCCTAACTTTATAACAAATGATAGAGAAATCGACTTTTCGTACTTGCAACAAACATACATCAAATGCAGAGAAAATCAACTTGCCGTCCAGCTGTTTAACCAAGTCCACCGGTATATAATCTACTCGTATAAGATGGCTGTCATCATGGGAGCAAGCATTCTAGTATTTTTTGCCATACGATTATTTCATAAGAGTCCGGTAATCGGTGTGCTCAATTATTACTTAGGGATTTCAGGTCTCAGTGTGTTTCTCATTCTATATGACCAAGCCTTTAGTGTTATGGAAAACACTAAGCACTTGAAGATGGAAATGCTGCTTGCTTCAGACTTGGTTTTGAATAAGGATAGAATGCACAGGCTATATATTTCGAAGGCGATTGCTTCTATTCCAAATATTGGAATTCAATTGGGAGGATTTAACACCATGGAAAGAACCTCCACAGTAGTTTGCGTAGACTTTGTGGTTTCACGAATTGCAAGTTTGTTAATCACTTTCTAATAATTCTTGCAACAGCAATTACGGCAGCATCGTCGTAAGGGGAAAGATTTTATAGGAACCCTATAATGTTAAACAATAATTCATACTTAATTATAACGACTCAAATTAAACGATCAAACTTCCTTCACTATTAAATCCAAAATGCACACAAGGTACATAACAAAACGTAGCAAACTTTTTATCACACCGAAAACTCATTGAAGCATTTTCTTGTTGACGATACATATGATGTGTATTTTTAGCATAAAAATCTTGATATGTTTTGGTGAAAATGTACGCACGGCTTACGGGGAGTAAATTCAATGTTATTCTCACTTTAAACACGTATAAAGTTTCGGCTTAAGGAGATCTGGACACTGTCGGACAGAGACGTTCTGTATATACATATGTTCGGCTTATATCAAAGTTAATTTGATTAAAAAAAATTTTAAATGTTGTAATGTAATATGTCTTTCTAGGGTTTAGTTAGGCAGTTATTACCAGTACAGATATTAAAAAACCAAAAAAAAATATATTCTTGGCAACAAGCATGTGAAAATTTTCTAATGATTGGAGTCTTAACCAAATCACTGTGTTTAGACTAAATTGAATAATTAATAAATTAATCACAAAAAGTTGACTATAATACCTTGAACCCAAATATCCATGTATACAATTACATGTTTAACTATAAACAATTTGCTGGGAAAAATAAATATACCACTACAATTTTTAAACTCGTGTAATCGAGCCCACTATTACCTGGTTATACTATATAAACACGGTAATTTTTTTAACTTAAACGGTAAACTTTTCCGCGTTATTAATTACCACAAAACCATTATATAATAGCAACTATTTCAGGGTTCTTTAACTTGCTCACAGCTGAAAACGATTAATCCACGTATGTACAGAATTAAAAGATGGTGTGAATTTTCCGAAATTAAGGTAAACCCACTTGTTTTAATTCTTAGCAGCAGCTTTTGCACTATAAATTGGATTCAGTTTATATACTTGTCTTACAGTTAGCAAATCAGCAAATTCGAATGTACAGTATTCCAATCCATTTAGTAAGTAAGATATCTACGGTAATTATTTGAGCGAAAATCTCTTATGGGCTGTAGTGAATTTTTATTTAGCAGCCAAATATTTTTGGCATAATTTTATTAGCAGTTGCAAAAACTACTTTTTCAGCAGTTCTAAGGAAGCAGTGTTTGTATCAAAAATATTTTAATCAGCAGTTCAAATTACATTTATGGTAGTTATAGCGATTTGCGTGAGAACTTGTGGAAGGCAAAAAACATCTCGGAGAAAGCACTGAATCTTCTGTGCTAATTGCTTTCCAGTGCCATAACTTATACGTAATTAATCGGGAAGTGTTCTTTAGCAGTGACCTACACAGTTTTGTTTCTATTTTGGCTGTTGATTTCATATTATGTTTATAAGGTGAAAACCAGATGGATTTCAAATGCCGTTGTGCTTACTGCTAAAAAATAATTTTGAACTGAAAAACAAATATTTGGTAACTGCCGCAAAAAATACTTTCAAACTGCTAGATAAATGTTCACCATTTATTTACTTATTGCCACGGGATGTGATAATTGAAATAAGTAAGCTTTTGAACACATAGGTACATAAATATCATAATAGTCGTCATCGTCATCAATAAGTTGTATTAAATAGTTCCTATTTGCCAACATTATTTGAAGTGTTTAATTTTTAGATTGCTAGTATTGCAATTTATTTTTATGTACGATTGCAAAATACTTCACCCACGTTCTTCATTTTTACGTCTTACACCGTAAAGAAATCTCCATATTTTATTCTGGAAAATTCCTGTACCCATAACTTCCTTAAGCATTTGCCTTAATTATCCTACAAAAATTTCTGTTTCCGTAAAAACTGATTTAATTCTATAAATTAATAGCAGCATTTGATGAATAAACACGATTAAACTTGTTAGTGTAAACACTGAATTTTTTGTAAACTCTTCAGCTAATGCATTCACCGCAAATATGCTATCAACTGGTACTTCGTCAGCAATTATTTTTTTGTTTTTTACAGTTTAGATTTAGTTGGTCATAAAGATAAATGCATATAGGAACGTAATTAAAATATTGCATTAATTTTATAAAATTAAAATAATCTTTTCCACTTTAATTATTGCTGGGTCGTTTTCAAGTTTGAACGCTATAAATTGTATTCAATTTATATTTTCTTCCTTGCAATTACATTAATAGCACTTTACGGTATTCTACTGCCATGTATTTACAGATGTAAGTGTAAACTGTGAACAGTTATTTAGCTATATGTACGCAGTAGCGTATCCAGGGGTAGGCAGAGTAGTCAACTGTCTACCTGAAAATTTAAAAAAAAAAAAAATTTGTGGTTCAGAAAAGTACTAAAGCAAAAATGTCAATTTATAGTGCTGAAATTTTGAAAAAGTGTAAAAATTAAATTTCTAATTATTAAATACGTTTAAAAAATAAAATTTAAAATTTAGACTTTTTGAAAAAGTGAAAAAATATAAAATTCGGACTTCGAAATATTAAAAATTAGTTTTCAGACTTTTTTAAAAAAAGTAAAACAAAATCAGACATTTTATAAAAGTGAATAAAAAAATTCGACTTTTTGAAAAAGTTTAAAAAGTTTGGAAACTTACACTCAATATAATAAATTTTTAGCTGATCTGGATACCTCAAAAAAAATCCCGGATACGCTACTGCAACCACGGAATGTAACAGCTGGAATAAACTGGTGTTGACACACTTAAACACCGCTAAATCACATTAATAAGAGGAATTAAATGGTGCACTATTTCTCTTTTCTGAAGCATTTAACTATTTAAGTTGTGCCCGGGATTCAATTATATCTGTGATTGCTAAACAATTACATTTCCTACAGTTGAATTCTCCTCTATTTCTGCATGCTCTTCGTCAAACGAAACAACTCGAGCCTCGAATTTTTTTGCTCCAAGAAACAATCATACTATGTATTACCTCCCTTGAGTAAATCCAACATCCTTTTTACAACAAAAATCCACACAGGTTGTACATACACTTCGTTATCCAAAGCTTACATCAGTGTGCAGCTGCTTTTATAATTAGTTTCGAGAGCAAAATGCTTACCCCAGCCGAAAATCGTCAGAATGTGATGTGCATTAATATTCTTTCTCGTCTCAATCTCATTCCATTTCATATTGATCTGAATACGGGCAAATTGTCCATGCAGAAGGTGCTTTGGAGACGATGCATCTGGAGCGCTTTAATGTTTTGGTACACTTCACATTTGGTTCACAATATATACCGACTAATTGAGGTGATACTTTATCCACAAAAATACTTTAATCTCGTTCACTTCCCTATCCACTTCATGGACGCTATTTTCGGCAGTATGGTCATCTGTTTTATTTACCACTACACAATTTCCGAACCGAGCATAGTCGTTAAATTGTGGAACCACTTGTTCGAACTTCCGCCATCATCGTCTAGCACTAGTAAACCTATGAAACGACCGATTTCAAAACTGTCTAACCGAGAACTCCTACAATTAAGCTTGTGCTACATTTTCTTAAGTTTTGTACTTCTTATTTTCCCTATTTTAATTGCGGATCCCACTCAAAAGCAACTTCCATACGCTGGACTAAGTTCAAAGTACAAAAACCCTTTCACTTTTACCATGTTCTCAATTCTGGAGTTGATTCGTCTTGTAATTGAAGTGTTTGTTGGGTATACTACCGTTCTAATCCAAATTTCCTTCTTTCAAAAATGTGATGAGGAGTTGAAGGAAAGAGCTGCTTTGTTTAGGACCAGAAAGTATGTTTTAGAATATTTTGACAATTGCATATTTTATTATTTAAAAAAAGTATTTGCGATTTCTAATGGATGCATTTTAATTCAGGAATACGAAGAGCAATAGGAACCACAACTTTGTAAGGAATGATGTACAAATCAACTTTTCGTACTTAGAACAAGCATACATTAAATGCAGGGAAAATCATCTTGCCGTCCAGCTTTTTAACCAAGTCCACCGATATGTGATTTACTCGTATAAGATAACTGTTATTCTAGGAGCAACAACTATGGCATTTTTTGCCATTCGATTTTTTCATAAGAATCCATTGGTCGGGGCGCTTAATTACTATGTATCGATTTCGGGCCTGAGTGTCTTTTTGGTTCTTTATGACCAGTCATTTAGTGTTATGGAGAACACTAAGCATTTGAAAATGGAAATTCTGCTTGCCTCGAACATGTTTTTGAAGAAGGATAGAATACAGAGGTTGTATATTGCAAAGGCAATTGCATCTGTTCCAAATAACGGAATTCAAGTTGGAAGCTTTCACACTATGGAGAGAATGTCCACGGTTGTTTGCATAGACTTTGTGGTATCACGGATTGCAAGTTTGCTGATCACGTTTAAGTAATTATTTCTTATTGTTGCAGTAATTATTTCTCAGTTAATTTTAACCTGCTTTTATTGTTTTGTAGTACGATAAGTAATAAAAAAATAATTAAATAAAAATACTCACTTTGTAACAATCACAAGGAAATTTATTTTAAATGCATTGTATCACTCTACATTAAATATTAAGCTGAATAATGATAATCGCATAAGTCACAACTAATCTGATGTAAGAACCTGAACATTTAAAATACAAGATAAAGGACATGAATTTTTTAAATCAGTCCAAATATATTGCTGAGATTAACAATACTTTGTCACAATTAAGTAATTACGGAACTTACACGCTCGAGCTTCCCGTATGTGATTCGAAATAGTCTGCCGCTGATGCCAACGCCAACATTATTGCCATTGATTTGATGACCAACGATGTCTACTCATGCGATGAGTGGGTTGATTTCTTTCAGATTTCGGAATTCAGACTTCAGACAGTAACAAAGAGGCCGAAAATGATTAATCCATGTACACACACAGTTAACAGATTAACAGATGATGTTAATTATCTGAAATTAACGTAAACCCACTCTGTTTACTTCTGAGCAAGAACTTGTGCGCTATAAATTGGATTCAGTTCATATTTTTATGTTACAACTATCACAACAGCATAGTCGATTGTACACATAGTATTTGCAATCTAGTTAGGAAGCAAAGCATCTATGGGAAATATTTAAGGGGAAATCTTTTTTGATTTGAATGAATTTGTACTTAGCAGTGACATTTATTTTTAGCAAAATTTTATTAGCAGTTGAATGAACTACATTTTTGCAGTAGTATTTTTTCTAGCAGTTATACGTAGCAGCAATAGTATCAAAAAATATTTTAATCAGCAATTCAAATTATTATATATATATTATATCTTATAAGCAGAATTATTTCCAGGCCGTCCTCGATTAACGTTTCGTTGTTTGGAAACTGGTGCATTTGTGTATGGATTTTTTCAAAACTTACACAATTTTAATTCAGCCGCGCCGCAATTACCACCAATTCGCTTACAGACATATTAGGTAAAATATCGATTACATGTAGATACTCGAAGACAACTTCCAGGTAGAGTAATTGGGTGAAATATTGTCGAAGGAGAAAAAGGATACACGGGTAAAGCACTATCTAACAATAAATTCAGTCCCAGATCCAGAAGACGGAGATGATAAACGATAAAATAATAACAACATACACAAAAGAGCGTTCACAGCTCTTAAGACTGTAGGTAGTTCTTTAATTCCCTTTGATTTTCTGCAAGGAGCTACCTTGAATTGGTTGGTTAAAGATAAGCAGCGCGTTGGACTAATATCATATCTAGCAAAACAAACTGCCTTAGTCCAGGTTTGTTACTCCTTTTGTTGCATTATTTTAAATTATTTTCTTTCGTTAAGGTTTTTTATTGTTTGCTAAATCCATTGAAACGGTTGTGCAGTCTACATTTAACCGTATATCATAGCAACTATGGCCATGCATTGCTAATGGTCAGGCCGCCTCCATTAAAAGCCATTTTTTTACCGCCACTAAACCCCCCGCCTGATACTGCTGAAATTCACACCTAACCGACCAAATACTATGCCTAACATGTGTGGAAAGTTTCGTTGAGATGCATCAATAATTACGACCGTGAGAGAGTCTACAGATAAAATCCATTTTATTCCCACTCGCCAAACCCGCCGCTCGATCCGACTGAAATGTAACCCAAATACAAATCCTCTTCACTGTAACTTGCATGCAAAAGTGAATGGAGATACATCAATAAATGCTACCGTTAGAGCCTAAAACGTGTAAATCTTGAAACCTTCCCACCGCGCAACCCGCCTTCCGGTCAGTCTCAATCAAACTTTGAAGTATGTGTCTACATTAGTTTTCCAAGTGTGCAAAGTTCCACTAGAATCCGAAAATAGATGTTAACTCTAGCATGAAAAAACCAGGGTTCCAAAGCCATTTATGCCAGTGGTGGCATAAATTGGCGTAAGTAGACATAAATTGACACTCAAAAAAAGTACATTTTTGTCATAAATTGGCATAATTGAAAATAACGCCTTTAGCACAAAAATAACAGCATTAAAATATTAACTACAACTAAATAGAAAATGCTAAATCACGCTGTAGCCGCCAACATTTTGTAACCGTCATTTTTAATTAATATAATAAATAATTATCTGTACGATAAATATATATACAACATTATTGTGGGCCTCACAGAAAAGTCACAAAAAGTCCCCCTCAGTCCCACTTTACAGTTCCACGAAAGCAATAGTAATTCATTGTGACGTGTGTGTAGGTACTACAACGGTATTATTATTTATTTTTAGTTTTTACTATTTTCATTTTAATTAGGTTGTCTGACTTGTAATACAAATTCTAGTACGCAGATAATCCGTTTTGTAGATATAAGAGAACACAACTGTGGTTAATGAGTCAGTGTGGACATTTATTTTTCAAAATAATTATTTTTGTATTGCATCAGTTTACCAAAACCATGCGACTTAATGCAATAAATGAAATAAACAATAAAAAGCTAGTTTTGTACCATTATTTCGGCTTTGTATTTTGATCAATCTGTGTCTATTTATGCCATTTTTGTCTATTTCTGCCACTAGTTTTCAATGTCGCATTTTTTTAAAAATGCCGGCACAGAAGAAACCCTGGAAAAAATCAAAGTCTAGGGCGGCGGACGAAATTTGGAAAAAAAAACTTTCACAATAGCTGCGCTATCGTTAGCAAAAAGTCTTGATCCTTCGTGAAAACCGATAGAAGATTAGATTTAGAACCAACGATATCAGACGCCACTACTTTCCAGTTTGCAGAGTTCTCCTTTACTCATATGAATTTTAATTTTTCGCACCCAAAGCCCAACCCCTTGACCTTGAAAAAAGAGTTTTCCCACATCTCTTGCGTTCTTCATGTCAACCATAATGTTGGAACTGAAACTGTAAGACCTGTAAGGTATTGGGTATCCCGCTACTTTGTCAAAAAATTGGAAAAAACAAATAACACTGTTAAAGCAAACTTAAATTACTTTGCGGTACGGTAGGTGAATTAAGCCCTTCGACAACAAAATGTTCATCCATAGCGGAAATCATCAGAATGTGAAGTTCATTTAATTATATACGTTCGTGTCTGAATTTGCTCCCCTTTCTAATGCCGACCAATTGAGGGAAAACTGTATCTAAACTGTACCTTAATCTTAGTCTCATTCACTTCCCCATCCGTTACTACTTCGTCAACATTTACATCATCATTTGACACTGCATCTGGATATATCGACTATAAATCAATGATAGATATATGCATTGTATGATGATGATTACTATTAGATTCTATGTTGTTTTGCAAATAAAAACCTGGTGAAAAAGTAACTATAGTGAACCATTAGTAATAGCTTTATTTTTTGAACTTTTAAAGGACTTGTGTCTTTCGTATTAAACACCATAATAGAAAAACAACTGTTCAAGTATTGTAACTTATAGCCTTTATTTTAATTCTTGCTTTAAATAACCGTTGTTTTGTAAAGGGTTTTAATTCTATAAATTCCAAGGAGTAGTCGATGTATGAGCATGTTTAAACTTGTTAGTGTAAACGCTGCCAATTTTCTAAAATTTTAATTGCTACGAACAGGTACTTAGACAGCAATTATTTCATTGTTTGTTACATTTTATAGTTAGTTAATTGGCCAAAAGTTAAATTCCTAATGGAACGTAATTAAAATATTGCTTTAATTTGCTGAAATTAAAATAATCTTTTCAACTGTAATTACCGCTGGATTGTTTCCTAATTGTGAACGGTTTAAATTGTATTTAATTTGTATTTTCTTCTTCGCCAGTATGTACATAAAAGGCAATTCACAAAATTTTACTCTACAGTATTTATTGATAGAACTATATTTTTTCCACGGTTATTTAACTATACCAGGGAAGTAACGTATCCAGGGATAGAAAAGGTACGCAAATGCCTACATCTCAATGTTGAGAAAAAATAAGTGTGATTGCGAACATCATTAAAGGAACAATGTCAGTTTATAATGCTCACATTTTGAAAAAGTGTAAAACAAAATTGAGCCTTTTTGAAATATCGACAAATTTAAAATTCAGACTTTTTGAAAAAGAGTAAAAATTAAAAATTAGATTTTGAAAAATTAAAATTGGGAATTTTTTAAAAAGCGTAAAAATTAAAAATGAGATTTTGAAAAACTAAAAATTAAAATTCAGACTTTCAAATTAAAAAATTTAAATTCCGACATTTTGTGGAAGTGCATAAAAAAACTCGTACTTTTTGAAAAAATTTAAAAATTTAGTTAAAAACTTACACTTAATATAATAAACATTAGCCGATTTGTCTACCTCTAAAAAATTCTGGATACGCAACTGTAACCACGAGATTTGACTACTGCTAATACTGGACCGACACACTTAAATACCGCTAAAGTCACATTACTGAGTTGAATTAAATGGTGCACATTTTTCGCCGCTTGATTTTCTGAAGTATTTAATTAATTTAGTTGCTGCTAGGAATTCAATTATATTTGTTATTATTCAATAATTACTTTTGTTACAGTTGAACTCTCTTCTATTTCTGCACGTTTTTTGTCCAAAAGAGAGAGCTCGAGCCACGAAATCTTTTGCTCCCGGAAATTAATATAATACGTTAAACCTCCTTGAGTAAATTCATGATCCTTTTTGCAACAAAAATTGAAGAATCCCCTTTGAGAGAGACGACAGACAGAGGGTATACACTTCGTTGAATAAATCATACATCGTTGTGCAGCAGCTTTTAATTAGTTTCGAGAGCAAAATGCTTACCCACGCCGAAAATAGTCAGAATGTGAAGTACATTAATATGCTTTCTTGTCTCAATCTGATTCCATTTCAAATTGATCTAAATACTGGCAAATTGTCTCTGCAGAAAAATCCTTGGAAAATATTCGTCTGGAAAGTTTTATTTTTATTGTTTTCTGTACATTTAATTCACAATATATACCGACTAATTGAGGTGATACTTTATCCGCAAAAATACTTTAATCTTATTCACTTCCCTATCCATTTTATGGAAGCTAATTTCTGCAGTTTGGGTTTCTGCTTTATTTACCACTACACAATTTCCGAACCGAGCATAGTCGTAATATTGTGGAACCACTTGTTTGAACTTCCGTCATCATCGTCTCGCACTAGTAAACCTATTAAACGACCGATTTCAAAACTGTCTAACCGAGAACTCCTACAATTAAGCTTGTGCTACATTTTCTTGAGTTTTGTAATTCTTATTTTTGCTATTCTAACTGCGGATCCCACTCAAAAGCAACTTCCATACGCTGGACTAAGTTCAAAGTACAAAAACCCTTTCACTTTTATCATGCTCTCAATTCTGGAGTTCATTCGTCTTGCGATTGAAATGTCTTCAGCGTATATTACCATTTTAATCCAAATTTCTTTCTTTCAAAAATGTGATGAGGAGCTGAAAGAAAAAGCTGCTATGTTTAGAGCCAGAACGTATGTTTTAAGAATAGTTTGGCAATTGCATATTTTATTATTTAAAAAAAGTATGTGAGATTTCTAATGGATGTATTTTAATTCAGGAATACGAAGAGCAATAAGAACCACAACTTTATAAAGAATGATGTACACATCAACTTTTCATACTTAGAACAAGCATACATTAAATGCAGGGAAAATCATCTTGCCGTCCAGCTTTTTAACCAGGTCCACCGGTATATGATTTACTCATATAAGAT
>JAAXYX010005302.1:0-11068 GCA_036851915.1 Ptenothrix huangshanensis | reverse complement strand
AATATTTTGTATCGCAGTAAAAACAAAATCTAAAACAACTTGGAGAGCAAAAAAACAAAAACAAAACAATAACAGTTTGAAATAATTTATTCGTTACAAAAACACAAACAAATTACAATTAGACAGCACTACTACAGCCTAACAATACCACCCTCCAACTTACTCCCACCGAATTTACACTTTCCCAACCCTTTCTGGCCAACCGCTAATGAAACGGCAAAATCATAAGCGCCGGATTCCGCCAACATTCCACGAAACGAAATTCGAGTGCCTCGCAATACGTTTAACACCAACACCTGTAACCGCACTCGTACACTGCCCATCGTCACACATTAACCTTGGCCTCGTCCTCGTACCCTATCACCTAAGGCCACATCAACAACGACAATTCATGTCAACACCAATCAACTCTACAATCCTCCGCATTCAACATGGCATGGCAAAACATTTACACAAAAGTAATTCCTCATAAGTCATTCAAAGTTACATTTCATGATATTTATTACTCAGCCTTATTATTTTCACTTTCCTTCATTCAACTTGCTCTACTTTGTACTTCGGCTATCAAAAAAGGTCCTATATTTTAAAAAGCGGTAGGACCAGATTTTCTGGGTCTGGTCTGGTCCAAATTGCTCGGACCAGACCATTTCCAACACTAAATCCAAGCAGCCAAGAGTCAGCAACTGACGTACTCACAAATAACCTTCGTCCTGGCTTTTCTTAACATTCCATTTATCTATCATTTGAATGTATGTGTTCCTCTGAAATAAATTGGAAAACTACCTTGCAGGACCAAAACAATTTCAGTTTCCAACAATGGCGAATGGATTATAATGGAGCGAATCAAAAACCTTATTATTCTAACCATGCAAAAGCGTTCCAATATACACCGGTACAAAAAAAACATTTTGTTTCTACTGACTAATTACTACTACGCTATTATAATTTGGATTTTTAGTGTTGCTACCATTTTGAACTACCCCTCACAATCCCGTAAAGTTGTATCTTATCCAGTTTTGTAAGTCAATGATTTAGTATTTGGTGGGAACCCAATAAAAACATGACACTTGAAAGAGAACCAACAATGAAGAGTATCAAATACATTCCACTTTTAGCTAGTAATTCAAGTTTGGCTCGTACAGCATGAAACATAATCTACCCCTGACCCTCTCAATTACTTTCCGTGTTCTGATATTTACAATCACACATTGGACATTCAGAGACGCGTTATTTGAAACATAGAAAGTTAGAAATAAAATGCGAAAATTGAAATGCGAGAAATCTTTTGATGTTTACCGCTAACATTCGCTGTGAATTGCATATGATAATGAATAAGGGATTACGAAGACATAAAGTGAGTTTGAGTAATGACTTGTGACAAGAGAGAGTAATTGAGAATTCCACTGACTGTTCACTCACATGTCACATAAGAATGGGAGCAGTGATGGAGGAAATTCATAATTAGATGCAGGCCGCGGTGGCAGGTGGTGACTTGCTCAGGTCACACGTTCAATGTCCTACGTACTTGTCCAGCACTAAATGTCCACTCTGAAATGTGAGATGTGGAGAGAAATGAAGGCGAAAAGTGACTAAGTAAAAGTTGAAGGCGAACTGGAGGAGAATTGCACTGATCCAAGGATGAAAGGTAAGTGAGGAAACACCAAGTGTTGTTGACTGAGGAGTTGGGAAGTGACAATTGTCACATGTTGTGGTTCGCTGGTTGTGGAGCAACGAGATTTGGGAATTTTGCCATTGGATCCAAGTTCGCGGATGGAGAATCAATTTGACGGCTGGAGTCAATGCTGAGAACGACGGAGAATTCTTGGTCCTTTCCCCTTTTCACAAGTCCGCATTCTACTCGCACAACCAATCCAATGTGTACATCTAATTGCAATTATTCTAATTAACAATTACGCAATCACGAGGCTTGTAATTTGGAGTTGGTCGAGTTGCAAGTGGGAACTGAGAGCACGGCACTTGCTCCTTTCCGTCTCCTACACTCCTACCCCACACTTGCCACGAACCAGTGTTGCCAAACACATTCCCTTGCCCAATCCACCCAAACTCACACTTGCATCCTCTTCCTTATTTACACACAAATCACAATCATTCCTTTTATTCCCACATCCACATTAGTATTACATGATCCGTCCATCCTTGCTATAAACATGCTAGTGTAATTATCCACTTACTTTCTACCAATTTACTTTATCTACAACCAGGAGTTCATGCTCAATTCTCCTTTCTTCCTAATCAATTCATGCAGACAACCAGAGGGTAAGGTGAAAACATTCCACAGTCAAAGCGATCAAGTTCCGGCCTCAGTCATTAAGTAATCAAATTCAAAGTGACAAATCAAGGGCTGTCTGGTAAAAGGGACAAATCGCAAGTGCAGTTGATTGCAGGAGAGAGTAAAATGAATAAAATAGCGTGGTGTGCAGGGGGTCTCCAGAATTACACAAATCAAAACGGCTTTGAAAATTTTATATCCAGTCAAGTTCAGTCGCCTTCATACAAACACCATTTGGTTGTAGCTTCTAATGCATGGCTGCCACAAATACTGGACACAAGTAAACGGAATTTCCGGCCTAAACTTTTAATTCAATTCATAAAGTGTACTGGTCGACGGCGTTCTCTACCATGGTCAAGGTGTTCTCTATTTCAAAACCCTTCTCTACCCCATAGTCTAAGGTGTTCTCTACCTCCAAACCCTCGTCTACTACACTGACCACGGTGTTCTCTACCTCCAAAGTCTTCTCTACTTTGCTGTATTAAACTATTGGGGTAGCGGACACCGTAATTAGCGGAGTAGAGAAGGGTTTGGAGGTGTTGGAGAAAAATGTTGAAGTAGAAAAGACGGTAGACGAGTAGCGTTAAAAGGTAGGAGTGTGAATTTGGGATGGGGGGAGTGGTGAGTGCGTTGTGATGTTGAGTGGAGAAGAGTGGCAACCGTGGAGAGGAGTTTGGGTGTGGGGAAGGATTGTAGGAAGTGCCATTGTATCCCAAGATGATTCATGACAATTGATGAGCATAATGTCCAAGACGCTCTCGTGGGTTAATGCTGGTGGAATCGGCGATTAGTGGGTATTTACGAGAGAAGGGACAAGGACGCGACGTGCTAAATCTCTTGGTCCACCTTGAATCCGTTTGGCATGAAGGTAAGACGTAATGAGTAATGGGAGCTCGTATAGGCCTTGTATTCCCGTTTCCCACTTGTAACGGCAGAGAAAAACCGTTACAAGAGCATCAAGAGGTGGTCGTCTAAGAGTGTCCAAGTTGGCGTAACGGGACAGTGGGACTGAGGGAGCTGCTCAGTGTGTCCGCATCATCAAAAAATCCTCTACTACGACTGCCTAATTCAGGGTTAGAAAGTGAAACGTTCCTCATTTCGCACCACTTGAATCCTTCCTTGAATTCCACACTCAACGCTTGGATGACTTTGACTTGGAAGTCAAACAATTTTTTCAATTTCGAAATCCCGCTCTTCGCACTTTGGATTTAGCAGTAATGAGTAATGCATGTATGAGATTAAAGGAGTGGATCGAGTTGAGTCAAGTAATTAGTCATTTATTAGTTACTCGGCGTTGGTCCCTTTGGGATTTCTCACTGTTGACAGTGGACAGGACGAGGCGGCGGTTGGAAATGACACTGAAAGGTGGGGACATGAGCGGCATGGGAAACCGGAAGCCAGGTTAAAGCCTCTCCGGAATGTCCGTGGAAAAGAAGGGAAATGAGAGAGCGAAGAGGCGAGTGTGTGGAGCTGTGAATGAATTAATGTGTCCTCAATTATTACGTGCTGTGGTGACAATAGGGAATTGAGTAAATCCCAACTCCCGTACGCGTCTGATCCAATGTGAGAAATAATGGCCATGAATTAATTGACAATGGGAATATGCTTTGAGGCTATGAGACTGGAAATGAATTGTTTGGTATTGGTGAATGAATGGAATTTGGACGGGTGCGAATGCTTTTGATTGAAGACAGGGATGAGCATGTGAAAGATGCGAGAGGGACGAATGCTTAGTGGAAGAGATGACAAGTGACTTGTGAGCAAGTGTTTGAAATCGGTTGGAGAAAAGTTAAGCTTTAATGGTAATGTTAGAAATTAATGTTGTAGAGTGTAAGGGAAGTGGAGAGGGAGGAAAGACGAAGGGCGGGTAGAAATGTTGAAAAGGAGGAGTTGGGTTGGGCGAGGGAGACCCGCCGAGTGGTGTTGGGCGGTGGTTGTGAAGAGTGCGGGGCAGTGTTGGTTGCGGGGGTGGAAAGCGTGAGGGAGGGGCTGAGGTGGGAGTTGAGTATGGCACGTGTTGGGTCAGTTGGCGGTTTTGACGGCGGGGGTGACTCCGTAGAGGAAGGCCTCGCGCTGTTTCTGGGTGGAGGTGGTGCGGTGGGAGGCGTCGAAGTGCGTCTCGATGCGGCCGTCGCTGTGGACGAAGGTGCTGACGTCGGAGGGGGCGTGTGGGAGTTGGGGCGAGGGTTGGAGGCCGGTGGTTTGGGTGGAGCGCTTGTTCTTGCGCATGTCTGGGGGGACGGGGGGCGGGAGGGGGGCGTAGGTGGGGCTGTGGGAGCTGCTGCCGGAGTCGGAGGGGGTGGGGATGGTTTCGTAGAGGGACTGGCTCTTGCGGCGCGGTTGTTTGGGCGGGTTGTTGTGGGGCGGGCTGGGGTTGGTTTGGAGGCTGTTGGTTTGGTGGGTGCCGTAGCCGAGGCTGGTTTGGTGGCTGAGGGAGGAGGAGCGGGAGGAGTGGGGGGCGGAGCAGGGGCAGGGGTCGGAGGGTGGGAAGAGCGGGTTGAAAGGGTCGATGACGGAGGGGCGGGAGTTGGGGCGCTTGGAGTTGGTCTTGGGGAGGGAGTTCCAGGGGCGCGCGAGGGAGTGCGTGGACTGCGGGTGGTAGGCGTGGAAGGGGAAGGGCGCGTGGAGGAGTTGGTCGTGGAGGAGGAGCTGGCGTCCGGTACTCCGCCCCTCGGCGTCCTCGGAGGTCGTCTGCTTCTCGTGGTTGCGCTGGTCCTGCGCGGCGCTGGAGCGTCGAGAGCCGAAGCGGAAGAGTTTCCTGAGCAGTCCCTTCCCTGCGCAGACAAGAAAGGTTAGGATTGGTTGGTAATGACTTTACGCGTCGTACTTGCCTTTTTTGGTGGGGGCGTTGTCCGAGTTGCCTTGGCCGGGATGTTGGAGGTGGGAGGAGCGAGGGCCGTCGGTGGTTGAGGAGTGTCGGATCGGAGACGTGGACTTGTGTTTGTTGGTTGGGAGTTTGAGGGAGTTGTACCTGCGGAGGAGCGTGGGTTGGTTGTTGGGGGCGTGTGCGTGGGTTGGGAAGAGGGAGTTGTCGGCGGCGGAGTGCCAGGACTGGCGGGACAGACTGCGTCGGTGGTCTGGAGCGAGGAAAGAGTGGCTGAGGGTGGTTGGGCGGGAGAGATGAGTTGAGGGGTTAGCTGAGAGTGGGGCGAGGCAGTCGAGGGTGAGTGAGTGGGTGGAGGCGGGTCGGTTGGAGGTGGTGATGTAGCGGAAGGTGTCGGGGGTGACGACGAAGAAGCCGCGGTGCGTGTGGTAGATTTTGCGGTCGAGCGTGAGTCGGTGGAGCGTGTGGTTGACGAGCGGGAGGCTGGGCTGGACCATGGCGGAGAAGTGCTGGCCGAGGACGTCGACGATGCGCTCCACGCCCGCTTCCTCACCTGCAAGCAGAGAAAAGGTTAGACTTGGAAGGGAGCGCGAAGGGAGGTTGGGACTCGCCTGTGTCTGTGATGTGGAGGATCGCCCAGCAGAGCGAGTCCGAGAGCGGGCTGAAGTGGCTTTGCTGGATGGGCTCGCAGATGATCTCGTCCACGTCGCCTGAAAACAAAGGAAAAGTGAGTTGGAGTGAGGCGGAGGTTCGGAAGGCGGGTGGAGGAAGGAAAGGCGCGAACCTATGAACTGGATGCGGAATCCGGGCGGACTGCGGAGCATCTGGCGAGCCCAGGCGTTCCGGAGGAGCGTGAGGAAGTTCCGGACGGCGGACACGAAGATGGTGGACGGGAGGATGCAGCCGCGGTAGTCGAGGTTGTGGAAGGTGTCCACGATCGCGCTGTTCCAGTAGCACTTGAGGTTCACTTCGCGGAAGCTCTGGAAGAGAAGAAGAAGCGCGTGAGGAGATTGTGGGAGATTGTGGGAGAGCGCGCGGACTCACGTTGAACAAGTGGAGGCCGTGCGTGGGCGGCGTGTTGGCGTCTGCGCAGTCGTCGTCCCAGGAGTGCGTCTGCGCGGTGTGGGCGGTGCGGACGGAGACGAACTTGACGGCGATGGAGTCGTGGAGGAGGAGCAAGTGCTTCCTTACGCCGTTCCCGTCCTCCCTCCGTCCGTCGCGCATCTCTTTGTCCATGGACGGTGCCATGCTGTAAGAACCAGAGCGCTCCCAGTCACTTTCCTCCTGTCCACGCACTCCTCGCTGTCCGCAGCCAGCTCCTGCCCTCGCCGGAGTTGGCCGCCGACAGCTCCACTTTGAGCCTCCATGGACTGGAGTGGACGGAGGTGCTCGGCGGATCGGAGTGCGGAGGAGCGTGAAGGAAAGAGACTGGGCGAAGAGCTTCAGTTGCTCTCCTTACAAGTGTCCTCGTCTCGTGCGGAATGCGGTCGTGGCCTCGTGGCCTCCTTCTCTCACGGCACTCCTGTCTTCTGCTCCACGCAGCTCTCCTCAGGGTCACTCAAGGGTGAGCGAGCTTTGGAGCGGTTCGGGCGTGAGAGGGTCACGGGAGTGGACTGGACACGGTGGAGCACATGGTGCTTTGGCGTTTCCTTTTCGGATGTTGTGGTGCGGAGCTTGTGACTGAGGACGTGACGAGTGGTTGGTGTTTGTGTGACTGAGGCCGAGGCCGAGTCGCTCGAGACTCTGAGTGCGTGCTCCGCAGCCCCGTGCCCCTCTCAGCCCAGGCTGAGGAGAATCGAGAGCCGGTCCCGTCCAAGTCTCCTCAGAGGCTTTAAGAGAAAGGACACTTTCACATCCAATCTCGAGTTCACCTCCAATTAGTCCACTTCCTCCTTTCCACACACTCCCTTCACCCAACCCACGCTCTCGCCTCACTTCCGCTTTCCGCGTCCAACTCTCAACGCTCCAGCGCTCATGTCCAAACACTAACTCCTTGGCCAACAACTTCCCACTCAATTCCCTTGAGAGATCACACCCGCTCCGTAACTCCCTCACTCACCCCTCCTCTTCCCTTTCCCCTTCACCAAACTCTCACACCAAATTCCCAAGGAATCCCAAACTTCTGCCCTGGTCACAAGTGCCGAGGAATTGCGGAAAGGGTAAAGGACGAGAGCGAAAGGTGGAAATGGATTGAAAATGCAGTGATTTAGTTGTGAGGTGGTTGAGGAGTGTGGGAATGTGTTTGGAGGTTCAAGGGAAAGCGTTGAGCTCGGACGTGGGAAGGAGAAAGAGGCTGTTGCGGTGGAGGGCGGGGGTGGACTTTCACAGCGCTCCTCACTCCACTGATGCCTTGAGGACGAGGATTGAGGACTCGAGAGGAATCTCGTCCATCCGCCACTCCTTCCTCGCACTGTCAATGCCCTCGTCGCTTCACTGTCAACGGCCAAGGGCGTAGAACTCGTTCCTCCCAAACAACCTCCACTCGTCCACACTCAGCGCCATCTTCCTCTCCGCGCACTTCCTTCCCTCGAACGTGGCCTGAGAAGCGCTGTTAACACAAGGACCTCTCACTCCCTTCCCAATCCCTCGCACATTCTCTGTCACCTTCTCATTCCTCTCCACTCACTCAGCTCCTGACACACATTCATCCCATCCCCACACAACGATCCACTTACACACATCCTCATCAACCTGTTCCCTCCTCACAAAGTAACACGCCGCCTCATCAAATATCATCTCCAATTCCTCACATTTCACTTACTGCCCAAACAAGTCTCCTGTCAAATCTTCAACTTTCCAAACCTCAGCGAATTCCTTTTTCAGCCACGCACACCAACTCCAAAGCCTATTCATTACACTCCGTCCTTCAACACACCAAATCATCCACACGCAGTTCTCGCTCAAGTCCAACCACAATACGCCAAGCCTAGACATCTAATGCGCACCCTGTACCTCCTCCGATCCCACAACTTTTTACCCACACATTTCAAAATTCCTCCCAAAAACCGCTTTTATAAACGGTTTTCAAAATACGCTTGGAAATTCCACATTCGCCTGCCCCTAGCAATGCATCTGTGGATTTGGTGTTGGCTGGTTGAAGGCTGAGAGAAATGAAACTGAATAAGCACAAGTCCCAACCTCAACACGGCATAAGTCGGCGCTGGGTAAGAAGAGGCGCGAAGAGTACGAAGAGGCTTTATTAATAGACGGAATCCGATTCCCACTTTCCAGTGTCACTCATGACCCGCCTTACTCATCCTACAATCAACTCTTGTCATTATTTCCCTTTACTCATCAACATCCACACCCAACAACAGCACACGCATCCAACTTCACCTCAACTTTGTCTTCCGCGTCATTTCCCCCCGTCCCGATTTTATCTTCTCCTTTTTCCTTCCTCCACAACTTTCTCAAGGAAATGTGGGTGTGTAGTCAATGGAATAACTGAAGGAGGGAAAGTGCTGTTGGATTTGGAATGCAACTCCAGTTCCCGTCCACTGTCTCTACCTGGTCACGGTCGTGTCAACAATTAACCCTTGCATCGTCACAAGCACAGATGTGAAGACATGGACGAAAACCTCCTCCTTCTCCTCACACTTTCCACACCATTTTCCGCGCTGTGGTCGCGAGTAGGCAGTCTCAGCTCTGCGCCCTTGTCACCGTTCCCCAAAACAATTCCCACTTAATCTGTCCCAATCACTTGATTTTAACAAAACACGGCTAAAGGAAGAAATGGAGAAGAAGCAAGGCTAGCCCTTCCTCTCGCACGCTAACCTTCCATTCCTCAACACGAGTTTCCTATTCCCTTGTTCACGAGCTTGAAAGGAAACTGTAAACTCGGAGTAGTGAGGCTGGAAAAGGAATGAAATCCAAAGAGCTTTTGTGCTCTTGGAGCGGACTCGGAGTTACTTGGTACGGGAAGGAAATCATCAACTACTCGTTGGAGCCGCACAAATGGCCAAAAGTTGTCGCGAATCCAATCGCGTGTCCTCTTCACAATTTCCACATGAAACTCGCGAGATGTTGGACGCAACAAACCTAAAAAATGTTCTCAGCTCAACGTAATAAGCATGTGGACTTTGTTACTGTGGAGGAGTAAAGGCTGCTCAAATGAATCCACGCCAAAGGCTCTCTCACCACACACTTCGCAATCTTATGACTTTTCCTCCGAGGATTTCTTGAAAGAGAGCCTGAATTTGGAAATGGTGAGTAGAGGAATTGGAGGATGAATTCGGAGGGAAGAGATGAATGGTGTTGGGGAAGGTGGGAATTGGACAAATAATGCAAAACGTAGAAGGCAGGATGTAAAAGGGAATAACGGAGCCCGTGACGCTCATCGTCCGAGCTGGAGCACGTGATTTGGAATATTCCCCATTCGTACTCCCACAGCGAGCCAAAGAAGCCTCTGAAGCTTTCGTCCAAATTCGTAAAAGACGACATAGGGACGCCATATGGAGATACTCAAGGTAACTGTTGAGGCTATTACAGTTGTGTAACGGTGACTGAATAAAGTTTTTCTCTCAACTTGCTGCACTCGCATTAGTGTGGACCTCTAGGAATTTGAGGAATTCATCGATGGACTTGCGGTAAGTGAAGCTATTCCTAGGCATTCTCATGATTCTTAGCGGATCACCTGAGTTTTTCAACTCAACTCGGATCTTTAGGCTGCGCTTTCGGAATCAAGCGCTGCCTTCCTCACGCTCCAGTGTGTGCGCCAAAAGTTGGAGCATTTGAATGGAGAACTGAGTTGCGAGAGAATTTTGTGGTTTGGTGCTGAGGACGGGACTTGGTTAACAACTTGGATGATTTATAAGCAAGTAAAAGGTGGGATGGGATGAGGACGTCGGCGTTTCTTCTCAACGCTTTCATAAAAGCGGAACATCCGAAAGTGTCATGCTCTTTTTGTCAGTTTGGATTGTGGACGGTGGGAAAGTTGGCTGGGCTGGGATTAATCACCTCAGCCTTCTCCACTTTCATCACCACAATCTTACACGTCTGTAGTCACATTTCCTTCACCCGCACTCCAGCACCTTCCCATTTACTTCTTTACTCTCCAACTTTTCCTCACACACTCCACCCACAATCTCAACTTCACACGAGGACCAAAGAAAGCTGGACGCTGGATGCACGAGGGAACGGGTCTCGTGAGAACTCTTCCGCACAACTTCACTTTCCATTCAGCGCAACATTCCCACACTTTCCACAACTAAAGCTGGACACCCTGGGAAGCACTTCCCACACATTCCAACCTCTTCCCTCAACTCAAACCTCAGCATTTCACAGCCTTTTCAACAAACGCATTTCCCATCAAATCACTCACTTTACCTCCTTATCCTCGCCTTAACCATCCTCAATCCTCAATCCTCGTCACATCACCAACGTCCTAACACACTCAAGTCACACCTGTGATTATTTCGAAAACGTAACCACTCACCCTGTAACCCATTTTTGAGGATTTTGAAGAGCCCAAGTAACTCTACGACAACTACAAAACTATCTCCAGCTGAGTTCTTGCGTCCAACGTAGCTGGACTCGTTGATGGACTCCAGTCCAGCCACCTTCACCTTCAACTTGTTTCATTAAACATCAGCTGAGATCCATTCAGGATTATTTATTCCCACATTGCGGCTTCAGTTTTCTCTAAACTGCTTTTGATTTTATTTGAATTTTTCTGTGTTTTTTGTTTGCTTGTTTGAATGTGCGTGAAGAGTATTGTGGGAGAAAACGCCATGGAAATTTCAGTTTGTTGTGTATATAAAAGTTAGGAGTTGTAAAAGTACGGGAGGTGTGTGAAAATGGATATTACGGGAAGATTCCTCATAGAATTTCGCATGTGTCTTAAAACATGCCTTCCTAACCCGTGCCTTCTAAAGAGTGACCCAAAGAAATCATTTTTTTATTCTTTCATTGTCTGAATCCAATTGATCGTCTCTTATGCGTAGTGGATTAACGGC
>JAAXYX010005301.1:0-11072 GCA_036851915.1 Ptenothrix huangshanensis | reverse complement strand
TTTTCCTTATCGTTGCTATGGCCACAAAGTAGAAACTTTACCGTCACTTCGTTGTTAAAGTGAAGTGAAGATGCGCCTTAACACTTGAATAATCACTGTTGATAATTAAACATTGTATAATTGTATTTTTCAAAATTTTGGTCGCCTAGTGATTATCTGAAAAAATTCGTTTTATTTTGACAGTTATGACTGGTTTGTGGTTTACCTGGTTGTTCTTCAAGCTCTTGGCGGATTATTGGTGGCGATGGTAGTCAAGTATGCGGACAACATTCTCAAAGGTTTCGCCACATCTCTGGCCATCATTCTCTCGTGTGCAGCATCCATTGTATTTTTCGATTTCCAGCTCACAACCCAGTTTTCATTTGGAACGTGTCTCGTAATAGCTTCCATCTTCCTGTACGGGTACCAACCGGCAACTCCCGGCAGACCTTCGCCAATTATCGCCCGAGTCTGATTGTTAATGTGCAACTAAATGATAGTTGCTCTTCTCAGTACTTCCAATTTTGATGCACGGACAAATCATGTGTTTTTATTCTTACCTATATAATTATATATATTGTATATTTCCCTACTTTCATTGGAAACTGCTTTAATAATACTTCCCCCTTAACTATCAATCTCCCTTACCAACTTCAACCCAGACCAAGTCATGGGAGTGTAGATAAGACTAAAATAAAAAAATTACAATTAACAGTTTCATACATCAATTCAATTGGATTTTCAAAAGAGTGTTGTTTTTGCAAAGAGTGATAGTACTGTACATTTAGGCAGAGAGACCAGTGAGTTCTGAATGGAAATGCAGAATGAATACCTATAGTGCTTACAATTAGTCATGCAGGTGTAAGATTTTATAATATGGATCCGAAATTCCGACACGAGAAATCAGTCATTTTGTAACGTGCAAGTATTAAAACAGCCATTTGAAGTTACGGAATTTCGCGATACAAATGCCCACTCTGACGCGAACTACTCACTGCTGAGGAAATGATACGTCTGTGTACATTTGTTTTTATTGGACCAAGGAGTACGTCCTATAATGTAAATGAGACTTAATGATAAGGTGTTTTGTACGTTATATAACTATAGTAAAGGCTAAGTGGGTGTCGGTGGTATGAATTTGAGAAATGGTCTGCGTCCCAGTGCTGTTTTTACTACTACAATGTTTATTTATTAAAAACTATTGCAACTGCATATATATTGTTAATTATATAATGTTCGGTTCATAACTATATATTATCCAAAGAATAAAAATAAATAAATTGTACAAAAGGTGACAATATAATTATTAACAAAACCGGCCTTAACTTTATTAATTTACCATTGTATCTAAGAGTCAGAGTGGGGAGATTATGTTATAAGGTATACACTATACTTAATATATATTTGTAAATATATATGCCATCGAATAACTGGAAAACGGAAGTCAGATATTTAATAGAAATAGAATTTTTATTTAAGGATTTTGTTATAGGTCGAGATTTACTCGTAACTGTCGGTTGTTCGCGCAACTTCATTAAGAAAATTTTTGATGTGTTCAGAACATGAACGAACATTGGACTCGGGCTCCCAGTTATTATCGGACCTGCAAATCAAACAATTTGCACCAGAATTATGTTTTAAACTTTCACATAACCATCAATTGGAAGTAGAGAAATAACCGCGTGATGTATTGTTCTAATTTGATCTCGTTAATTGTGATCAAACACATTTCATCCTTCATAACCTTATATACCCCACATTTCCTAGCCGGTCACTTATGCATTTGGCGAGCAGATTCGGCCCGCCCGTAACTGCGTCACTAATAGACCTGCGAAATTATCATTATTAGGACATGAGCTCATTGTATTCTGAACTTACTCTCCATATCCATCCCATTTGACCAAGAACTCTAGCTTCTTGCCACTCTTTCTGATCCCACGGATAGCTTGGACAGGGAATTGGCCACCACTGGAGCGGGGGCGTTTGGCAGCCGTGGGCGCGACATTGGGTGCCACATATCGTTCAGGAGCTTTCACAGCTCGTCGCTCACCACGATCAACCACGGGTTTGGTCTCTCGCTTACCGGCCTTCGCGGGGCGCTTTTTGGCCTTCTTCGATGCTGGGGCAGCAGCTTCCTCTGCTGCAGAGGAATCGCCTGCGCCATCATCAGGGGCCGGACTACTACGTGCTTCCTCTTTTTTCGTCTTCTTCACCCCATTTAAGACAGGTTTTGACTTACGAGCTGGAGGCATGATTCTAAACAATTCAAATAGTTTTAATTATTTATACGAACTAACAAAAAGATCTCACAAATGTTTGTCCACTGAATTTTGACTCAATATAATTGTTCGAGTCCGAAACGTGTATTTTCAAATGAAATAAAATTATGTAAAACCGTCATAATAACGGAATGCTGTTCTAAATTCATATAACAATGCAAGCGCCATCTTTGAGCTTTTGTTTTTATCCTGTATAAACCCCGGTGAACGTCATTTCCCATGGAACCCGAAAGCAGGGTGGAGCAAGTTGCATCGGCTAGGGACATACTTGCTTTCATACTGCTACAATAATATTCTGTACGTTTTGCCCAAGAAACATAGCGGTACCCGAAAGAGTAGATTTCTCTTACAACTGACCGAAGAAAAGTAGTAAGCCCAAAGATAACAATAGAACCTGCATTTCGGGGTTCACACAAAGAACTGGCTCTTTTCAATGGTCCCAACCTTAATCAAATCCAAGAACCATAAATACCTACTCGCGTCCTACAACAACCTGTTCCTCCATATGATAAGCCGACGCACAGTGCCGGGACCTAACTAACACAACCTTGACTACATGTTGGAACCACCAGAAGAATATCTCGTTACATTTAAATAATTGCTATCAATCTCAAAGTTGGAAATTCTTGGAATTAATGCACTGATCCATTGCATCCACATCTTTGTCTCGATCTATTAATGCGGGAATACTGGAGTGGGTTGATGAGTTGATGTCGGTATGATTATGATTACGATAGGACACAATATGCACCTTTATGCCTCTATCCGTGAATGAGATGTATCTTATGCACATGAAAGAGCTGAGCTGAGGCGAGAATGATCACTGCCCCTCTGCCGACGCGTCCCTCCCGCCCCCTTGTAGCTTCCGCTGGTTCTATTATTGCACAGCGACCAATTTAACACGAGGTAGCCATTACTCACCACAAATCCCTCCTAAACTCTCCCCATCAATTGCCTGCCTTTTGTCAACCTTCGACATGGATACGGACAACCACTTGCAAAACATAACGCATACTTTTACGGAAATGTGGAACAGGAACCTGCCGAAATGTTGTGCTCTTCATATAGAATGCATAAGACACGGTCTCCACAAGCCTCCACTGGAATCTCTGTCAATGCATGCAACCGTCCAAGTGTACGAACCATGATTTCTCCCTTCATGGGTAAACGCTCATAAAGCAAGACGCCACAAGCACCAACTCCGGCGTCCCAGCATAGCCTAACGTTCAATTCCACACAGCAGCCAACTCACGGACAGATCTGCATCTAACAAACCCACCACCACTAACTTGAGAAACCTCTTATCCCAAAACCGATAGCTGCCTTAAAATAGGTAATCACCAAGATAAACACCACATCCCCATCAATGACAACAGCTAACTTCACTCCTGCCTAACATTACTCCCTTACTCAACTACCACGAACGCAGTTAAAGAATGCAAACATTAAAAATCTACATTTAAACTTCAACCCCTGCAAGTGAAGAACATGATTCCATACGCAAATATGCACCTCTTTACATTACAACTGTTCTCTACTACAAAGCACTGATGAACCAGACCGAATGACAATTTGCTGGAGAGCAAAAACCTGGTGGAAAACTTCCGCCTAAATCTGTGTTTCCAGTAAGGAAGAAGGTGCTGGATAATGAATGAACATGACACTGTTATGGCGGTAGTCGTTATCGGTATCCCACAAAATCATCAGCCTGACAGACACCATCCTCATTTGTTTTTATATGCTAGCGTCGTTCAGTTTACAAACGGAACGTAAAACCAAGAAGGAGAGAAGAAAGGAGCCAAACAAGGCTTTAACAACATTGAGCGCGGGTCGCTCCGCTAATGCGAAAAAGATGCAGGAGGAATAAGAGAGCTAGAAGATGATGAACACGGAGAAAGAAAGACCAGAGAAGCAGAAACAACAGAATGCGTAATTACATGTACAAATACGAACAACAATAGGAAAACCATCAACGGTTTTGGTACTCGAAAGAGTTGGATAAGAACGTAAAAATGTCAAAAGAAAACGTACCAGTCCACAATTTTAGTTGAAGCGAACGCGGTGCCTGGAACTGTTGACCTACTACCAATGACCTGGAGATAAGATACTTATCGCTGGACTAAATTTCGGGAGAATTTGGGATTCCTTTCGAAGCGGACAGAAGATCAGATCAGAGACAACGACAAGTCAAGCCAAGACAGGACAGTCTGGATTTCTGGATTGAAAACCAATGGCAAAGACCAAGACGAAGACGAAAACCAAGATTGGAGAAATTTTCAGGGTTACTTCCACTCTCACCGCTGGCTCACAAATGCTTAAGCCTGGAAAACTAGCTCGGTGGCTGAGAGCGTAGAACGCTGCTGAGCTGATTGGCTTTCGTCGTTCGAACGGAGTCTGCATAAACATGCCTCGCTTTTTTTAGCCTTTTGTTCGTCTTGCCTCAGCCTCACTTTCCTCGCCGTACCGACACAAGCCACAGCGAGTCCAGAGAGTGCTATAACGACAACACGCTATAGTCGCACGCATGGATTTTCTCTCGCACTCAGCACAACCGTCCGCTTCTCTCCCACTCGACACAGACTCCCGCCCAAACTCAACGCTCTCACATTCCCAACCACCATCACAATGCCGCAGCTTCTCCTACCGCCTGCCTTCATCCCTCAGCCATCTAGTGCCCACGCCAAACGCACTACTCAAACTCCTATCGTTCGCATTTCGTTTTCCCATCTCCTATCATCCAATCCTACAGCCTACACAAACCCTCCGTCCTCATCCTCATCTTCGGCCGACAAGTCTCAACTTGTTCATGTCGTTCCTGCTTTTTACTTCAACACCCATGGACACCGTAAAACACCTACACTTCCAAAAATCGCATCTATGTACTAGTCTAGAAAGCTGTTTTTCTATCCATTAACCAGCTTAAAAATGTTATTGCTTTGTTTTCGTACAATGCGTTCCAAAATGTTTTGGATTGTCTTTAAAAATTGTTTTATCAATAATAATGAAATTGTTTTTACCATGTGTGGTCAAAAATTTAATTTTATAGATGTGTGCGTTGTACCATACGCAAGCCATAATGTGTACACTGTAAAAATTATTACATCTGAAAGACGTGTTTACTGTTAAACCATGACACTTGAATAAATCAACTCAATCAATCAATCAGTAGCAACCGGCCTCTTTATTGCTTAGCCGGGTCAAATCCTACTCTTAAGCATTATGATGGCGGGCAAGGAAAGTCAATATTTGGAATGATATCCGGGGAAGAAGGTTTATTTTACAACGCTTAGGATAGCGAATAAGTGATTAGTATTTTGGGCTTGAAGGTAACTTCTTGGGGAGAGCGTAGAACATATACCGTAGATTTTAGATTGAGTTGGAACGCCGTATACAGCGCTTATTCAAAATTGGAATAGAGAATACAATTCCTACCCGCGTCGTCACCTATACTTTGTAGCTGCTGTAAATAGTAGAAACAAAGTGTTTAATGCAAGTAGGTAAGTGTAAGAAGAGGCTAGTTCGAGCTTATCAATTTTACGTTGAAAACCTTTTTTAATGAGCTTAAAAAAGGCAATATATTTTTATGTTTGGTTTGCTTTTTTGCATTCGAATGATGAAAATTTGATCATTTGGTTTGATTTGAAAGAATTAAACATTTAGTATTTTAGTTTAACTTTCTCTAAGCCGAACCTATTTTTTGAACCCCCCAAGTTCGGCATATCGCGATTCCACTTTATTAGTTAGGCACTTTTCCAACATGTTTGCGAAGCTAGTAAATTATAGGAATATGCTGTACGGACACTTGTACGCCATACCATAGATTGCGCATGGGCAGTAAATTTTTTGAACTTCTAATCAAAATTACGACCGGTAACTCTTCACCGATTTTAAAGATTAACGTGTCAAATGAAAGGGAGAAACGAGGAGTATTTAAACTCGAGGTTTTTAAAGTTCTTTAATACCCTCATTTTTTCCTGTTCTTTCCAAAAATTTCGAAAGGTATATCCTGTTAGGCCCTTTTTGAAAATTTAATTTAAGATTTAACTTTATTTAAGTGCTATTTAAACCAATTTGGCGACAAGCCATTCTTCCATTGGTAACACTATCATACAGTTAGTAATCAAGTAACAAATAATGGTTTATAATTAAATAATGATAAACAATACATACGTTATTAGCAGATACTTAACATAATACAAAAAATACCTCTAACGGAATAAGAGCTACGTAAGTAACACATACTTTACATTATTCATAAGAAAGGCTGTATAGTTGATGACTAACGACTAACCCATTTGAAAGATAATATTGAATACACGTAATACGGACTTGAAATAATAACTGTCACAATTATAATTGTATGAAACAATGTAATGTAACAAAAAATAAATAAATTTATAATGATATATATAACAGTAAAGAGACACTTGACACAGATATTTTACATGCATAAAACAATCCTAAAGTGCTTAAGTTGGAACAAATCAAACTTACAATATACCAATGTAACCTAGTTCACCGCCTATAAAATTCAGGCAATTATTGATAAAGTCAACTATAAATTACAGTATGAATTCCTATGAATAATTACCTAAGTGACAAATATTTCATTGCGTGAATTAAGACACCACTAGGAAATCAAACACTTAAACATACTAATCGAAAAATCAAGGCCTCTTAGTTCTACAGGAATCGCATTCCAAATTCTAAATATGCTAAATATAACAGATCTTTGAAAATAAGAAGCTTCCCTTACTGGTCTATCTAAAAGTTTGACAAGTTTATTTTTACTCGTAGCATCGGAACTGAAAAGATTACTTATTTATGGAACAGATTTAAATTTTAAAGTTTTGAACATAAATACCGATAATACTTAATTCTTTCTTCCAAGTTAAGAATATTGCATTTTCCATGCAAGGCTGCAAAATCAATTTTTCTTCTTATACTGACCAATGCTAAGAAATTAGGATGTAAACTACGTTGAAATTTATATAATTCTGGGCAAAAGTATGAGCCAAGAGCATTATTTAACTTATTTTGAATAAAATTTAGCTTACTTTTGTTAATGCACTGCCAACTTATTAATCCATAATCTCTTATAGATAATTACAAAGGAATTAACTAATAATTTAAATACATAATCAGATGTAGATGTCTTCAGCGAAAGAACGCAGTGGATGGCAGAAGTAGTTTTTTAATTACATTGTCATAGTGGTTATTGAAAGTTAATTTTTCGTCAAAAATAATGCCTAAATATTTGAAATGTTGGACTCGATTTATAATATTATTTATACAAGCTATTGGTGAAAGATTTCCAGTTAGTAAATCAAGCAAATTATAGGAATAGGTAGTAGCAATACGCTTATGATCATTTTTTATTATTAATGTAAGTATACTGCTTATTTTTAGTTAATTTAAGTTTCAATATTATCGCATCGACATTCTAGCGACAATCTTATAGGGTTGCATCGAAATTGCATTCCCTATTTGCACGTTAGGGCTTAGGGCGAGTGGTAGTGGTAGGCGAATGCCCAGTCAGCCGACGTCCCTTTCCCCTTGCCCTACTCTCGCCAGCTAACGCAAATGGCTCCCCCAAAGTTTTGGTCAATTCGGCACCCGTCCACCCCTTTGCCATCAGCTTAACTTTGGGTTTAAGTGGCTATCACCAGCATTGCGCTAACAATGTGATTCACCCACGTTCTTGATGGCGCCATTTGTTGCGATTCCTCTATTTTAATGAAGACTTCGATATGTCGCATAAATAATGGACCATGAATATCTTGATAATTTAGGTTTAATCTAGGTAATTTAAAATTAAATCAGAGTTCCAGACGTTGTGCTTTCGTCACTCACTTGGCAGCGAAGGCATCTCATGATGCTATGGCGCAGAGAACAAACAACAACTTGTATTCTTTTTTAAAATAACATTATAGCCAGAATAACCCGTAATATGTGTATAAATTAGTACTTTGTATTTTACTGTGTCTTATGGCAATTACCGTTGTAGGTAACAGTGTAATAAAATTATTACTTTCTCTTTTGTTTATTGTACAGTTTTAGCTCGTATGAGCTGTTTTTGTTTTGTGTTTTGAAATTATTTTGCCCAAAACACAACTGTAGCAAATTGTAACGAAACAATTTTAAACCGCTTACCGTAATTACCGTAAAACTTCTAATTATAGCCTGCCTCTAAAGGTAGCGTCGGAAACCATCCAATTAAGCATAAAGATGGACGGCCTCTAAAGATAGCCGGTGTCAAATATTTGGTCTGTATATGATGATCGGCTCTTGCTACAATGCGGTACTACTTAACTTAAATCATCCAAGATGTAGGGTTTATATGCGCCTAGAGAATTAATACAAGACAACGCAGAATGTGTGTTAACTGAAAAACATGGAATGAATCTCGTAGCTGGGGCAAAGGGTGTACACGTCTGGTAGTAGCTCAAAGGCTCCCTCAGTAGAAATTATTACAAAATTGGAAAAGGACACGTGTGGATTGTGGATGCTTTACGGGCTGAACTAACTAAAAAATCTTTCAAAGTTTGCGGTTTCTTACTGTTGCTGATCGGAAGGAAGAGAGACTTTGCGTTTTAAGGAAGCAAATCCCTGAAGCGCTGTCTTGGATATGCTCGTTGAACATCGAGATAATTTTACTAAAAACGAATTTGCAATAGACAATGAAGTAGAAGATGAAGAGCTGCTCCTGAATGAAATTCTAATTGCTGATATTGANAAAGTTTGCGGTTTCTTACTGTTGCTGATCGGAAGGAAGAGAGACTTTGCGTTTTAAGGAAGCAAATCCCTGAAGCGCTGTCTTGGATATGCTCGTTGAACATCGAGATAATTTTACTAAAAACGAATTTGCAATAGACAATGAAGTAGAAGATGAAGAGCTGCTCCTGAATGAAATTCTAATTGCTGATATTGACCTCGAGAATTAGTAATATTACTACAGTTCAGGCTATCAGTTTTTCCGTACTTTACATTGACCAATAAAGAATTGAGATGGTTGGGGAGATGAGGCAATATTTCCAATGGTGGGCGGGGCAATAGTTAGAAGTTTTACGGCAATTTTTTTACCCCCTAATGCATTAGTAAGGCTCCCGAAGGCAACGACACGATTATGGTGACATTATGATATGAAAATAGTAAGTCGCTGTCGCTACTCAGGTGGTACGGTGGTACTATGCCAATAAAATGAAAAGCACTAAATAGAAGCATTTTACTACTATAGCCTAATAATGTAACCAAGTTACCACGTTGTCTCCTCTGGAATTCCGAATGGTCCAGGTCGTCCAGGATTTGTAGTTTTAGGGGCGTTAAAAAATTGTTTCACATGGTTATTTCTTCTTGATTATTCTGGATTTTTTTCCAGGGACATAATCGATATTAATATAATAATGAAGCTAACGATAAGCCAAAATTAACATTTCATGGAAAATTACGTAATTACAGGTATAAACCACTGGTGAGGTTTCACAAACTGCGAACTGGACACTTGGAACAGGAAGAGATTCTGCAATTACTTTGTATACCTTTTCTCATTAGCAGTAGAAAAGCTAAAACTTACTAGTTAGAAGTTAGGTAAGATCAGTATTCAGCGAATGCAAAGCCTTCTCTTCCTATTAGAAACTATGCACACGCATGAAAATACGACAATAATTATAATCAGTCGCTACAATGGTAAGACGTGAAAGACTATTTTTTTAATATCCAACCCTAACCTATGCCCGAGCAAAATACCAAGGTAGGTAACTGGACTTTTTTCACCTCGTCCAGGTATGTGTCTTTGTTGCAACAATTATGACTTATATGACCATGCAACTTCATACAGGAGTATTAAATAGCATCTGTACAACTGTACACTCCACAGATCAGTACGAAAAACAGACTTTTACAATTCAATTTCATAGAAAATACGTAATTCCAAATGCATCAAAAACGTAATTTAGGTGTAGTTAAGTTAATACTACTATTAACGCGTACTACTTTAGCTTTAGCACAGACAAATATAATTTTTACTGCACCTAGTAGGGGTCCCCAACCCCGCATCCGTATCTACATCAGCGTGCAATCTTTCTTATAGCATCTTAGTTTAGTCTTAGCTACCAAAACGCTATAGCTGATATTGTTATTGCTAAAAGAATTTGAACATTCTTCTACCGTACTGCTATAGCAGGAAAGTATCATAGCAGCAATAATAGCTTTTTAAGTCTTTAAACTTAAAATCTTCCGCTTGCGAAATGGTGATCTTTAGAGAAAATCTTTGTTTTTCCAAACAACCAATAATTTATTATTGCAGCAGCTGTGATAAAACCGCATAATTTTTGGACATAATAGTGCAGAGCAAAATAGCAACAAATTACAAAATACAGCTAAAGCCCGTAGGGAACATAATATTCATAAAACTTAATCTCTACATGATTTCAACTGCATATCTATTCACTATATAACAATGCAATCGCTCGTAAAGATGAAATGCGCAGACTGTCTGGAATTTTTATTTTAAACCATCATTTATCATAGAACATTGCATTACTTCCGTAGGTACTGTAGTAACTAGTTACGTGAGATGCACAATTCAATTAATTACAAAATTCTGGGTTTTTTGACTGTAAATATCAACTGATTTCATTTCCGTTTAAAACGGGGAGTATTAGGACAGGACCGATGGAATTGTGCATTCGAAAAATTCGAATCGAGTGCGAATGGCATTTCGTGATTTGAGAAGTGGAAATGATGATTTGCTGTGTATGGTTTGGATCCATCCATAAATGACGAGTGTTGAAGTGAGACAGCGATCATGGCATT
>JAAXYX010005300.1:0-11073 GCA_036851915.1 Ptenothrix huangshanensis | reverse complement strand
AAGAGGATAATGGTTAAAAGGGAAATATATAGTGCCAAACGTACTCTGATACTCTGAGACTGAGGGACCGTGCAATTGATGTTTTGTATAAAGTTGAAATAAATGTCTGTGGATTGCCTATATTTACGGAGGACGCCTGGGAGGGATAAGCACTTATATCTAATCGTAAGAGAACAGCGACAGGACGAAGAGAACAGTGGAGCAGTCTGAGCTTTTTTCATTGTTACTCTTGAGCTCTTCTTGTGTGTGTATGTTGTCTGAACGCTATGAATGAAAGTCAACGTCAAGTCAACTGTTTGCAATGAGCGAATGAGCCAAGCAAGTCTACGGCTACAGCTACGCTACATGGTTGCGTGCCCCAGTGTAGAATACGAGTACGAATTCGGATCCGTGTAATACATCGTTGCACATGTCGGAGGAAGGCAACTGGCGCCTCTCCAATAATAATAACACCAAGTTGACTTTTCCAGCAAAAACTCTTTGTATAACTCTGTGTACACTTCGCTCTCCACAAGAACTACATATTCCGCCAACACTCCCACTATCTCCACATTACAGTGATTACACGAGCAGTATTGCTATAGCACATCTGGCAATAATGACAATGCTATATCTATCATTCCATATACCTTCTCAATACCAGAATCCCATTCGATGTCTACCGAGACTCCTGGCTCTGGTCTGGCTCTATTCTCCTAACATCACTGTTATTCTGTCGGGGCGCGTGCAGTCACTTTTTCTTCACCAACCATCTTTGTGTAAATAGCTAAACAAAGTGAGAGTAATTTTAATAGTTCAAGTCATTGGATTTTGATTGGGCTGTTATCTTTAGTGGATCTGAAACTATGCAAACTGCCTCCATGCTTCCAAACACACAATCCTTTCTCGACAAACGTCATTTCCGAATTCTATAATTGCAAAAAGTAAAACTGATTGTGCGAGTAGAATTTACGGTCGAGTTAATGAATATGTGTAGCTATGCACATTACATTCCCTTTCCGAGTTTCACTTCCACTTCTTTCCACCTTTCCATGTTTTGAGCACAATGCAGTGATTACCTTGTTATTATTTTGAAAAACCAGAAACCGAGGTTCCTCCTGGTGAATAATTGTTAGCGTAGGAGCAAATGCATATCATAAAACAAGTATTAATAGCAGGAGCTAAAATAAGACTTGCGAGTAGGTAGTAGGTAGTTACTTTATGT
This sequence comes from Ptenothrix huangshanensis, assembly GCA_036851915.1. Taxonomy (NCBI): domain Eukaryota; kingdom Metazoa; phylum Arthropoda; class Collembola; order Symphypleona; family Dicyrtomidae; genus Ptenothrix; species Ptenothrix huangshanensis. The sequence continues at coordinate 9,869 of JAAXYX010005300.1, read as the reverse complement.
ACACTGCATTGCCTTGGTATGTATATACATGTGACGGGCAGTGCTGCCGAAGTTTGTTAAAAGCGAATGTTCTGCATTTGAACTTGAGGAGTCAGAGGAAAGTATACCTTAATGTAAACATTGAAATGTAAACAGGATGTGATGTAAATTTTCAGGGAAGTCGAGTAAAATATGAGTATTGCTTTTAAGGTTCTGGATTTTAAAAGAGAAGTAAAACTCTTCTGCGCCACGGTTTTTGGAGGCTGCACGTTAAAAAATGTAAAAGCTTTTAAATCGTGTTTCGTTTCTTTCTAGTTGTTTTACGACAATTAGCTGCAAGCATTCCATTCATTGCTTGTGTACTCAGCAAAAATGAATTAAAATCCAGCCAAGAATAAAGACCAAATATAGAAGATGTCTGGTCCTAGTCTGGTTCTGGTCTTGGGTTATTGGCATCGCATGTGAGTGCCAGAAATGTTTACTTTTTCGCTCCACAATTTCAGGCATTGAGTTTCCTGTCCCGAGCACCGAACCTTAGACAGCTTTATATATATACATGGGTAATTGTCGTGTAATGAAGGATTGAATTGACTTGAGTAAGAACATGGAAGAAAATATTTCTCACTTGAAAGCATTGAGCATTCTCTAATTCCGTTGTGTATATACATTGATGCGTTGGAATACATTGTTGAGTAACCTGTTATTTACACTGAACTACAATAGTCGGAGAAGAAAGTAATCGAGGGTACTGAGTTCTGAAGGGAGGCAGGTACCGGTACTTATCAGTCTCATTGTCGAGAGTACAGACTACAGGTAAGAATACAGAGACAGGCAGACCGAGGGTTGATGATGTGTAAATGGATAAGGAATAAATAAACTTTGGCCCGAAGGGACAATAAGTCGACAAAATCACCACCACCAAGTCACCAAATGCCATCGCACAATCACACTTGAGTTCAAGTCGCAGTTGTCAGAGCGAGAGAGAGTGAAGCAGACACTCGGATATACACCGGCAGTTAGGCCAGTCATTCCATACAATGTGTGGTATCTCATTGGAATCCCTCTCTCGGTTCTTTCCTCTTTCCGATATGAGAAGTAGAGGAGACTCATCACTTGGTCTAATCAGTTACATAAAAGTCCTCTTCTCGACAAAAGGCAGAATGGGTGTACGCGATGTTATATTTTGTTTGCCCACCTCTACCAGAACACCAGCCCAAGAGTATTTAAAGTTGACTGAAGAGACATACTCGGAGGGGAAGAGGGGCAGAAGGAGTACCAGCCCTTAGATTTTATAGAAAGGTCAGAATAAATGTGGACAACTTTCTCAGTTGACTTTAGCTCTGGTTTAGCTCCGACTCTACACACAAACACAACCAGCAAGACAGGGCACTCAGCTCTGAGCATGCAACCCTCGTCTTCGTCCTCTTCGTCGCCTATCAAACATCAACATGGATTTTTCAAACCTAAAGTCAACTCCGATGAAAATGTTATGTATTACATATATACTCTGGATACTTCGTGTATGTATCCTCTTACGTATGTCACTTTTTACGCTATTAGTTGCTATTAGGCCCATGCCAATCCAATGGAGCGTGTGTCTCTATATCAGGCATCAGGTTTCACAAGATTTTCTGTCCATTGCTATCATTTCAACGACTTATACTCTCATACGACGGTTCATCTGTCGCTTTGGACTAATGTCAGTATGCGTGGAATTCTTGGTGGACTCTATGTAGGTTTGAGATATGGACGTAGAAGGGAAAGGGACTTGACATTCCGGCAGTTATAATAAGTAGGGCTGTAAGCAGAGCAGGGCATAGTAGACTGTCAACGACTAAAGTAGGTAGGCACCAGTTGAAGCCGGCTGCTCCACGGTCTTACTGTACCTACATAATATAGTCTAGCATGGGGCCCAACCTATCCTAGTTAACCATAGCCTCATAGTGATTGGTTGAATTGGTTAGCCTGATTTTTCAGGTAATAGTAGGGAAACGGAGGTATGTAGAAAAAGTTGCTAGTGCTAATCATGATCTACATTCGCCTTTACGCAAGTATTATTATTTTGGAGAAATCTTAAGCAATGATGCAATGAAATGTGAGTACTTTGTAAGGAATGCATGGAAAGAAATTGGGAGTTAGTTTGCATTGACTCCACACCGACGATTTGATTGTGGAAATATCTGTATCGTGTGTAGCATGATGACTCTCTCTCCCTCCGCATCCACTCTTTATCTCCCTACATCAAATTATAATAATGATCGGAACAAAATGGAGCATAATTTTGACTTTTGCATTAAGAGGTGTAATCAGTAGGAGTTGAAGATGCCAGTGTGTCTGTTCCGTGATTTGAAGTAATTGTAGAAAATCACTGTCATTCCCACACTGCACTCTCAGTCCTGGTGGATGGTTGTTGGCTGTTGGATGTTGGCTCTGCTTGGGTTGTAGTGCAGTGTTAGTAATCGTTGTCTCGAGATAAAGACGAGAGGAAAAACTTTGTGGTTCTGTAATTTGACCAAGATGGATCTTGATGATAGGCTTGGCCACCACAACAATTAAATTCTACCCGTTTTTTCACATTCTTTGCCGTCCTCTTGCTTCGCTGGAACTGAGGCAACTGGGCAATCGTAAACGTACTGCTTGGATAATGGAACTCACTCTGACTCTCACAATCAGACTCGACGTGGTCGTTTTAAGTCAGTGCCACTCTCCTCCAACAAATAATGTGAACTCAATGTATAGAATCATATAGACGTGCTCTTTTCCAGCGTTTTAAGTATTTCTTGCTCTCTGACTATATGCACAAGCCAAAGAAATTGGGTTGTTTTTAACTTTAACAAATCTGGTTTGATACGTGCATGCAGGAAAGACTGTTGATTACAAAAAGTCTAACGAAACACAGTTCCACAAATCTACTTTATTTTTTGCGTCAGGCCAGATGTTCGTTTCGTAACAACCACGCTACAAATTGCACATTTATAAGAAAGACGATCGTGTATTGTGTTAGTAGGCAATGGGAAGACTCATCGAACCAAAGCTTTTTCCCTTCCTATTATTTTACAAAATAAAAATCGAGACGTTGAAAATTACATAATAATTATCCTTATATAGTCACCGATTTCTTTCTGGTCCCTTCGTTTTCTCAAGTAGAAAAATGCCAGCTAAATGGTGTGATTACTCCAGATGCCTTTACGTGCAGGACTAGGGCCTGTGATGCCGGTGCCGGTTTTGAGTGTATATAACACGCCAAAGGGTTTGTAATTCCAATAATCATAGTGTTTTTCTGCGGCTTAAAAATTCTAAACTTATTTTTTCTTTGTATGATTGAAGTGTTTATAGGAAATGAGTTTTCTTCCGTAGTCCTTCATTTGATCGAGTTCTATTAAATTCGGCGTTTGTCTATCGATAGTATCTGCTCTTATGATTCCCAATAAACCCACCTTTCTGTATGACTGAACGAGAAGAGGGGTTTGAGAAGCTTCGGATCTTTTATTTGGAGTAGATTTTTTTTCCAAATTACTGTCTTTTTAACTACTTATTGGCCCGTTTTATATGCCTTTGTTTATACCATACCATTCCATACCATGCCATGCCATGCCGAGCCCTTACCATCCTCAAAGTAATAATGATTACGACCGTCGATTTTCCATTTGATATAATATGATAGCCATGGGATGAGCAATTAAGAGAAAACCTCTTGCTTGGGTAGATGATAGTGATATTATGACCCCCTTGAAATCCCCAGTTCCCATCTATGTATCACAGACCATGATTACTATTTCCCACTTAGGTAGACATTAGATTTGGTACAAAGTGCATGTGTCTGCCTATGTTTGGGATAGAGATGAAGGGAGAGCAAAAACAAAAGAGGCATGTAAATGGATTGAAAGGTAGAGAATGTGAACTGATGGGTACTACCGTAAGCTTCTCACCCACTTGCTCAAGGGCTTACTCTGCATTCTCAATGCACCGATCTTCCACGAGCCCATGCATTAACGTTATTACCCCACAGCTTCTCTCAGACGACAACTCCATGAGACTCAAACGGCTCGGAGAGCGCAACGACATGATATTATGGATCTCATCGTATTATTAGCATTTGACTGCATCTTTTCCTGACATGAACGCATCCTCTATTATTAAATTTATGGCCCCTTTGAGTGAAGTTACGAAGGCATCCGAACATTCAACGATCCAAAGTATAGGCTTACATTTGATCCATCCATTTATTTAGATTTTACCTTCGTATGTCACGACGACCCTTCAAGCTTCCATCATATCGTAGGCAATCTAACCATAAGCAACAGAAATATCGACGTTGTTCTTTGGGAGACTATGCCTATAATTATTTGAACATACCTCGTGATCTCAACTTACTATATCGAATGTATCGGTCATATTTATCACAATATTTATTCAGAACCAATACAGCTCTATATGTATATGATCTGTCTGTACATGTATGTATATGGAAAGGGTGGAACCGGGAAATTGTAGTTGGATTCCAAGCAAGTTCGAGACCAAGGAAGCAGTAGGACTCACTCTGGTTCACAGAAAGTTTATGATAGGATGGATTTAAAAGTATAAGCTTTTCGGGATAAAAATACGTTGGTGATTATAGGCATCCACATTTAAGAATTTTTCCCGAAATGCAATTATACCACAGTGATAAAGAAAGCCTGATAAGTACATGCAAGCACATAAGAGTTTTATTTCACTGAAAAAGCCTTTAAAGTTTACTTATTATTACCGGATTTTTATTGAGGGAAATTTTAAATGCTTTAACAAAAATGTGATAACCTAGTGCTAATTTAAAAATTACTCCTATTTTCCTGTACTAGTTCTTCTAACTGGATGTAGGTAGACATTTTTATGGGTGAAAGTGTGGGGAAGTTCTTGATGGTGTGTAACAATATATGCGTCTGCGGCTCGTTAGGAAGCAGACACGTAGTTTTTCATATTTAAGTGTGTACATTTTGATAAAGTTTTCTCCTTCTAGTGTGAGCCGGCATATTTGAATTTTGTTGTATCTACACAAACGCATAATTTAAATGGAATTGGAGCGTGCGTGTGGTGGTCGTTTTGAAATGCAATGGTGCAAATATGGAAGGGTTTAAATTGTAGCTATTTCTTGTTTAATACGTGGGATCGTCTTACAAGAAAATGACAATATTTTGAAAGCCATGGGGTGAATGAGCATGGCAGATGTTGAAGGTCTTGATTAAAATATTTTGGTTGTTTCAAGCATAGCTAAGTAGTGCTGTATGAAATATGTAATATGCGTTATGTCAGTAGAATAGCAGGAAGCACGAGTGGAAAGTGTAACTATTTAAGGCTGTCAAATGATCCGCTTTCCGCCCGTAAGTTGTTCTCCGTGAAGCCAAATGAGGGAGTCGTGAGTATTTGGGTATTTACACTGTGTTTATACAAGCTGGCATCTATTTTCCGATAGTTTATGTGGAACAGAAGGGGTTTTCAAAACAAACTTTACCTTTTAACATGATTCAAGGGGAGTCTTTGTATTTCTTCCGCTAAAATGAAATCTAATATGTGCATTCATTTCATACATACATACCTACCGTGGTTTAGTCATATACTGTAGGTGTAGGTACTTATCGTTAGCTAGATATTTTCAACCCAGACCGCATCGTCATTCAATACTTACGTTGTGCTTTCTAGAGCCTCTAGATATACTATAGGTAAGGTACGTATCTGAAATACCTATGCACTTAGTAAGTGCTCCCGCTCCTGTCTCCATCTTGCAAGTTTCCCTTCACATTCAGACACAGTATTGCTTTTAGCTTTGCAGCCATCCAACCGTTCCCTTCTTCCTATTTTTTCATCTGCCAAGTCCATTAGTACTCATAGGCTATGCATGAACTCACATTTACAGTCCCTTCAAAAGTAACGCAGAAAGAAATAAGCAAACTGAGGACGATTCGCATATGACTCTGAATAACAGTGAATAATTATGCTTACCGATCTATTCTTAACTTGTCACCCGTACGTCATTGCATGTGCAACGTTTTTAGTGTAAATGGAGCAAGTGGATAAATACGTATACTTATGAAACGAGAAGATAGTGTCAACGTCAAATAATCTGATACTCTTATAAGCCTTGATAACAGACCCATAACCCCGTAATACTCAGATATGTCGCTGTGTCTATCTGACACAGAGGAAGTAGAAACGATGTTTAAACATGAAATCTATTTTCAATTTGTTTCCCAATCCACACTAACATTGGTTTGGCTTTCAAGTTGTAGCTCACATGGAGATTGAGTACGAAATGATTGTGGACTACATGAATAATTACTGGAATACTAAGGAGGAATGATAGGGTTAAGAGCAGACTAAGCAAGGAGCGGCTTTGAGAATCGAAAGCCGGTCTTCCAGCATCATCACGTCTATCACTTCTCCAGCTCCACCAAGTCTCCTCATTAGGTCAGCTTTGAAACAACAGACTGGAAGGAGATAAGTCTCAAGGAGGATAGTGGCAAATGGTCTGCTCCTCTCCATCTTCTGCTTTTAATGTTGTAGTTGTAGTTCGATGTACAAGTTTTAGCTGAGGACCTGAACAAGTACATTTTGTTGGAGTTGTTTGCTGCCCTTGTTGTTGTTGGATTGGAAGTGGAGAGTTAGTGAGTCTGGTCCTGGTCTGGTTTTTACTAATTCTAATCGCAAGTTGATGTTGCTCTAAAAGCAATCGTCGTATATCTACTGGTTTTGTTGGACCTGGAACGTGAACGTGAGCATACCGTCAATCCAAGGGAAGGCAAGACTAACAAGACAAGCCATATGCGATGCTGGCTGTTGGAGTATCTCAAGTCTAAAGTTATCATCGCATACTTGCGATTAGAACAACATGGTACAAGAAACGTCTGAAAAGTAAGAGAAGTGCTCGGATTCATGAGCATTTTCGACGTACTGAACATATTGTGGCATTTAACGATAAGTGGCCAACCCAGGCTCTCTCTCTCTCTTCATGTCATGGTCCGGCAGTATGTATGTAGCCAAGTCCTCGTCTGGTCTGGTCTGGTCCTTTTTCATTACACTCAAAATCTTGTCTTGTTTTAGTCAAAAGGTATGACATCAAGATTGGAGACAAAAACTTTGCCTCTTCAATCTTTAGCTTGTTATACGTACACACACAACGTTCAACTCAGAATTCCACTTGTTTCGTTCTACATACCCAGTACTGTGCTGGTCATACATACTGAAAGCGAGGAAGGTGAAGGTATGTCGTACGAAAGTAGTTGTCCATCCTTTCCCGAAGCACCACAACAGTCATGTACTACGATAAGTGTATCATGTGGTATAGGTATAAGTATATCCAGGTACATAGTGTGCGTGGTTTGGGTTGAAGTTGGCAGTGAAGGAAGGTAGGCATAGTAAATGACAGAGCAAGGGATGCGTTTTAGCTAAGCAGAGATAATGGACCGATAAGGCTAAGGGTACGTGGAATCTCAATCCGCGGCTTGAGGACTCGAAGTTCAACTACACGGACTTTCAATATAAACGTTATCCATGAGTGCATAACTGCGGCGCCTTCCATCATCCCCTACTTCTCCGATCCTCTACCATTTTATCAGCCGATACTCAAAGTTGAGTCAGTTTAGACTAGTCTATTGTTTCCATGTAAATACCGAAAGGCAAGAAAAGTCCTTGTATGTATATATGTGTGACTGTAACTGTACACGCATTGTTGGAAATGTCTTCACCTTGGATTTATACAATCATTTGCTCAATATCTGATTTTTAAACATTAGGCAGACTAACTTAAATGGAACATGGAACTGTGGAACGAACGAAGGACCACACTCAATATATCATCATGTGGCATGGCACAAGTCCAACAATAAAAACCAATATCGTGTCCATTCTCTTAAGCCAATCCTTTACCTTCCCTTGCCTACGATCACTTTACAAATGCTGTGTCGAATTCATCAAATCCGTTTCTCTCTTGCATTATGCAGTGAAAACCGGCATCATTCAATCTCTTGTATACTCTTAAGCCTTTACATTTTTGAGATGGTGGAGATGATTGAGAAATTTCGAACTACTGCTTTAATGTAAAGGATACATCCGATGATTTTACATTTTTACCTTTTCATGCCCCCATTAAAATCTATCGGGAAAATTGAATCCATAAATCTGAAGTCATAAAAGGTTTTCACTATATCTGCTGTACATAGATGTGCATGCGATTATAATTCAATCATTCGGTTGAACTACAAGTTACTGAAAACAAAAGGAAGGATGATTTGAAAATTTCGTAACGTATTGTTTGGAATGAAATTAGCATCAACTAAACTTCTGTTGTGTTACATACTTCGTGGAAATGTGGTTTGTGTAATCTAATAGCTTAAGAGCGCGTAATGTAAGTTAATGGCGGCGCAGCTTCCGAAGTAGTTCTTGATGACGAAAGGAAAGACAAACGTATTTTGCGTCTGCCGGTAATTGGTGCATGCATTTGGTAGAAATAAAATATTTGGATTGAATGTGGGTTAGTTAAAATGAGAAGCTTCCTCTTCGGTTTTCCTTTGGAGTGACATTATCCATAAACGCAGTGGTTCGTCTTTGGAGCAGTTAGTTGTGGCGTATGTTGTACGTACTGGACTGAAAATGAAATACACAGAAGGGATGTGGACTTGGAGTTGGTACCGTATTAGTGTGTGCATATGGCTGGGAGTGAATATTTGGGAGATATTTTACCTGAGAAAGAAAAGTAGAAAAGGTTACTCTGGGCTTTTGTTTTCCACCTCTTCGGCATTCTCTTGTGTTTTGCTGTGCGATGGTATGTATGGGCATGTGGATGATTTGAAAATTGACCGTAGCTCCTTGCCTTACCATGTTGTTTGCCATAGGAATGGAAAGAGAGGATGGCTGTGGGCAATGTAATCGAATGCAGGACCGCGGGCTGCCTTGCTTTGGCTTGTGATGATGTTGATTTTAGGCTAGACATTTCTGTCTCGTTAATATATTTCCCTTGAGCCCTTCAGCATATAGTGCATAAGTGTGGAGATACATATCTCAGGGAAGGATGTTTTATGAACTGGTCCTAGTCTGTGTGGATGTGGATCCTTGTTGTGTTGTCTGTACGGTCGAGATTTGTGGTGGCTTGGATGCTTGTTCTTGTTTTAAACCAGCCAGGCAGTGAGAGAAACGAACGTCTCATTGATGTGTGCTGGATGAGGATGCAGATGTAAGTAGATGTTGAGGAAAGTGAGCCTGGGATGGGACTTGAGTGCTTCAAGTAACATTGGTAGAGCTGAAGCCAAGTCTTTGAAGCACCAACATGATCTGTAGTCTGTGTGAGTGGAAGGCGGTGAACGCCGTGAAGTTCGAGCTTGATGTGGAGAGTTGGTTTCGTTGAGCTCATTCTACTCCAGACCTTGCAGCGAGTCGGTCGTGACAGGGAACGTCCAGCCCACAGTGCGAGTCTTCGTCTCAGCCACACACACAGCACAGTTCATTATTTTGTTTTTGTAATTTCGCTTCAGCTCTTCACTGTCGTGTGCATAGCTTTTTCCACTGCTGAGCCAGCGGAGAATAAACAACATTTTGTATTCAAGTTATTGATAAAATAGCTTTAAACGTTAAAGCTCTCTTGAGTGAAGTAGAAAGTACGTTGACATAATTACTTACTGGACACGTTCTCACAGTGACTACCGTGACGTGAGTTAACGTGTGTCTTCAACTGACTGTGTCAGATTAAGAGCCGGACAAGTTTTATTGCTTCACGCATTTTGGCGAACAACGTGCAACTAATTGATTAGTGGAATTTGTTGTGGAATAGTAAATCGTTAGCATTTAGCTTTTGACTTGCTGCCGTATTAGAAATGGATTGTTAGGCATGTCACATGTGCTGATATGCAGTGTTAGTTTGTGAA
>JAAXYX010005299.1:0-11074 GCA_036851915.1 Ptenothrix huangshanensis | reverse complement strand
ACCCTACATTTGAAAATTTTTGTCATCCTGCCTATATTAGCCTACATTATATGCCTATAATATAGGTAGGCGCGCATGTCTGGATTCCGCATTTTAAAACTTACGCAAAAGCAGATGCACTTTTTTCATTTACGCAAAAACTGATGCCTTTTTTTAAAATATGAACAAAACTGCATGCAGACTTTTTAAATTGATACAAAAACAGACGCAGTTTTTTAAAATCTACCCAAAAGCAGGCGCAATTTTTTAAATATACACAACAACATGCAGTTTTTTGAAAACACTGGATAGGTTACACGGATTTTATTAATTTCAGCGTCCGCCATACCAGGGTAGTGAATGGACATGACACAGAAATCTATAAAGTTCCGTGGCAAGCCAACATACTAAAAGCGACTGAAAATCTTTCCACCAATCACAATAAAACTGGAAATTCAACTCATCCCAAGCGATGTCCAGCTGCTGACCGAATTCATTGTGGTGGAACAATTATCAGTGACAGGCACATCCTTACAGCAGCTCATTGTGTATTTCTCACAGAGTCAGTTATGATTATCACACAATTTCGTAATTATTTAATCAACTATTTACAAATTTATATAAATACATAATTAATATCCTAATGCGAATGCATAACATGATTTTTATCATTTATGCAGAAACCAGGAAGGCATGCGACATTTAGATTCCCTCAAAGTCATTTTGGGTTCAAGCTTTTGCACCGAACCCGGAAAATCTCTTTCGGAAAACGACACAGCTCAAGTACATGAAATAGACTCAGTTGTCTTTCACTATGGCTTCGACAAAATACCCATTCCGCCCAACGACATCGCTGTTCTTAGATTAAAAAGCGCAATTTCCTTCAGCGATAATGTTAAAATGATTCCGATGGCAACATCTGGTGAAATTTTTGATGGAAAACCAGCCATTATTAGTGGTTGGGGAACGACTACAAACGATGGCACACACTCAGTACCATACATTCTTCAGTCAAGTCGGCAATTATTTGTGCGAAATGCTACTGAGTGTAAAACATTCGTTGAGTCCACGATGACAAAAGCCGAAGGTCAAAATTTGATTACAGTTTTCAAACACTTGCATAATTTGAACTCAACGCTTTGCACTCGGACAAATTTCAACACATCTTTGCCGCAGCACGAAATAAAGGAAAACAAAAGAATCAAGGAGCTAGTCAACGTCGGATATGTAATCATTAGAATATAAAATTTATTGAGTAGAATTTAACGTCGTTGATTATATTGTGATTTGTTGCAGGGTGACAGTGGTGGTCCACTCACATCGAAGTCCTTTAGTGAAGAAACGGTATTGATAGGAGTTGTCAGCTACTCTCAATCTTCATCCGAGGAGGAAGACAAGCCAAAGTATGAAGTCGACTTTTTTCAGTCAGTTGCGTATTTTAGAAAATGGATTGACTTAGTTGTGCTATGAACAACTAATTTTTAGGGAATATTCGTAATTATTCGTATTCGCGAATATTCGCGTACATGCAGCACTATTCGCAAAGCGAATACTATAGCCACGAATAACGAATATTCGCGAATATTTGTCAAAATTCTTTAACCAAAAGAAACAAAAACAGAAAAAACGCTGCTTTTTAAAGAGAACAAATGCATTTTTTAAAGAATTGTTTGTAAAATATGCACTAAAAAGCTGGTTATTGTTAAACTATATCTACAGTACGCGCTTACTTTTATACAAAAAATAGGTAAACGTTTTCGTAACTAATTCTTTTTAGTCTGGGCCAGGGCGATAGATATTTCTGCGTACACTGTCTCTGGAACAAGTAATGAAAAAAAGGTTGTACCACGGTTGAATTTTCAAAATGAGTTAAATGCATTAGACATTTTATGTTATGTAATTACTGCGCTAGTTTTACTCATTATATCCCATTGTTTATATTAAATCAGTCAAGGAATAAAAATATGTTTACAGTTGTTCCAATTGTTATTAAACAAGGAGGATCAGAGAATGTAGGATTAAGTAAAAAAACTAATGTAGCTAATAGTCTGGAATTTCATACGTAAATGTTAATAAATCGCATTATAACGATCATTAACGGTTTCGGTACAATGCAGATTAGTGTGCAAAGTATGAATAACTATATACAGCGAATATTCGCAAATAATTGCCCGCGAATATTCGTTATTCGCGAATAGAAAAAATCACTTTTCGCGGCATCACTACTAATTTCATATTTTGGAGTAAACAGTAAAGCGATATTAGTCAAACGATAAAGATTTCTGATATTCTTAAATGTATTACTAATTTATTTATTTCAGCTAAAAACCACATTTGTTAGCTTTTCCTCATCATATCTTTGTATTTTGCTCCATTGGAAATAGAGCATGCAATACCAACACATTTTAAAATAGCGACAACACCGATACCGAACCTTCACAATACCGACATATTGAAAATACCGACACCGATTTTGTGTTAACGTATATACAATTGCAAACAATTTAAAATATTTCATATTGAGGGTCACGAGCAACTGAATCTGAAATTATCCCTCCCACTGACGATTCTTTTGCTGGTTTAAAGTGCATGTGTTTGATTGAACCATCTTAACTAATACTTGCCTACGTGGATTATCCTCTTTTTCAAAGATGCTTTACCTCCTATTATCTTTGCGGCGAAGTAAGTAATATCAAACCATTTCGTTAAGTTGCTAACTTTTTTTGTACTCTGTGTAATCTTTTTAGCACATCAAAATGTGGGCTTATGTATTCATTTTTTTCTGCTCACATCGTGATGTCCGTAGCGGGCTCAATTAGAGTCCGATCCGCACCAGACTTTGGTCCCGGGCATGTATTGTCTGTCCGATAAGCCTTAGGGTATTTTTAACCGCCAAATCCAATGGTGGGTGGAGTTTAAGGGCATTGGTCGTTAACGTTACGTTGATTTTTAAGCTTTTTAAAATATATATATATATTCGGGGCGAATATATCCGGGACGAATTGGTCAGGGGACGAATTCGTCTAGGGACGAACGTAGTTTGGGACGAATTGGTCGGGGACGAGTCATGCACATATACCCAGAAAAACAGATGCAGTTTGTTGAATTTTGTAGAAAGCAGATGCAGTTTTTTGAAATATATGGAAAAATAGATGCACTTTTTTTAATTTTAAGCAAAAATAGTTGTACTTTGTTAAAATTTACGTGATATGAGGTGTTTATCTTTAGCCCCCCCCATTAAATTTTTCTGGATCCATCTCTGGTTCAATTTGTAGTTTTCGATTTAGTGATGGTCGAATTATGGATTGCGTTGAATTAGTACTATCTTGTGAGGTTCAGTACTGCAAACCATACCCGGCCGTAAACTCTAACGAGGACTCGGCGTTCATCATTGGATTCTAAACTCAGATTCATATTTTTTTCTGAAAAGAGCATGAAAAGTTGTATAGGAAATGGACTTTTATTTTGTCCAACACTCTTTGGTTTGACCCACGCAATTTTTTAAAATTTCGAATTTTCCGTATGTTTGCATAAGTACCCTTCAAGTGCTTCTGTCCAACATAATTGGCAGCGTGGTGGAGTTGTGCAGTGAGCGGGTTCTCTTTTGCTCTCCACCGTCCCAGCCGCTGTCGCACCTTCGAATCCCATTCGCCCCACCTCGAAAATCAAACTTTTTGTCAAAACCAATGACAACATAGTATAATTTTTATCATTTTAATTGATTACTGATCAAACCGCATTAACAACAATTTAGGCCGCAGGAAAGCCGTAAAGTTCTAAACGTTTCAGGTTCTAGCGGTCGTATTTATTGACGCATCTCAATCTTTTTGATGCGAGTTACTCTGCTCTGTCTTCATTCTTTGCTTCCCTTAAAATACAAGGTTCAATTTTATTGTATGAACATAAAATAAGTTTTGGCGGAAAGCTGGAATTGAGGGGCAAAATCTAGAACTTGGCTCACCATCCGAACCTTTAGTAAAAAAAGCTCGAATTTTCATCCGTATTATTCTTCATTTCTTCCAAATAGCAGTCAATCAAATCACGAGGATTTCCATCTCCCATCGTCTTTCCATGAGTTCCAATTGGTTGTCGAAAAAATCGTGAACTTTCCTTTTCAATTATGTGCCATCGGGGTAGAGAAGGGAAACTGATTTCGTAAGCCCAGGAGACCAGAAAAGAGGAAATAATTATAACAAGTCGGCACCTTCAACAGATCTTGCAAACCCCCTTGTATTTAAATACATATGTACCTAGAAAGTCAAAAATGATTGAAAGAATTTGATTAGGTGATTGCTACACAACATTACCTACCTAAAAATATAAAATTGGACTAACCGTCGCTTGGAAATTTTGCATGTTGTTCTCATATTATGCCTAAATCTGTGACTTACTCTACAAGTAAATAAATGAGCTCCTCTAGTTTTGGATCATCGAGAGAAAATCGTTCTCGTGCCACTGTGGCAGAGCCTCCTCTAAGAAAAATCGACTGGGTGCCAATAGTAATAAAAGGGTTACTTAAGTTCAGGCTAATGATAGTAACAATTTGCTAACTAGGAATGATCGCGAACTGTCAACAAGGTTGGAAAATAACCATGTGTGCAAATTATAGTACTAGGGTAAACATTACTATAGAGCAGTGAGATGGGTGTCGCAGCCCACCCCTGTTCTCAGGGCAGGTCACCAAAGGTCAACCAGAACCTAAATTGTACAAAGAGGGGATCCCAAGAAATCAGAATTTTCCCATGTTGAATTCCATAAGAAAAAATGACTTCGGCCATTTTTGACAAAAAGTGAAAAATGTGTCTATGTGCATCTGGAAGCGCTGTAATGCAAACACAGCTTATTAATGAAAATTTTTACATGTTTCTATTACTCTGAACAGAAAAATCATAATTGTTGCATTCGTACCGAACATGGAGCGACAATTTACATAACTGCACTGTATTGCAAATTGTTGCAGAGAACACGATACTACTTATATAGTTATTGCTTCTTATCGTTAGAACCCAATAGAACTTTGTACTTTAATTGTGAACGCCCAAAATCACTGAACAACTATTCTAAATAAACGAAAATCAAACGTCACCTTCATCTTCTGATCTACGGCAGATCCCAGCATTGGAATTTGTAGTGTAAAACTTAATAGAACGGTAATTACAGCCTAGTCCGCACTTAGCAAATACATAGTAACAACGTACTACGAGTTATTACATACTGTTACACATAGTAAGCTCTATCACAAGTGCCGAAGTTTGCAATGTAAGGAGAGAGTGCACATTATGACTAGTTAATTAATTATATGACCCTGCTACGACCACATTATTATGGTATTGCCTATTACAAGATTGTGCTAGTTCATACGTTATTGTACGAGATACTGCGTCGCTGCGTATGCAATACGGATAGTGACGTTTCTTAGACGCGACAGGAGTAGGTTTTAAAAATATTTTCCGCGAAAGCAGCTAGGGTGGGTACTTGGGTGCTGAAGCACCCCCCGAAAGTTTTGGAAAACTATGATTTTTCAAAGTGTGGTAATTGGAAAAATTACGCCGAATCAAAAAGGTATTAATTTTAAACACTTGGCTTTTTCAAGAAGTGCACTTGATAATGATGATGTCGATGATGATGATGATTTTATTTTATTCGGTTATGATAGTTAAATGGCAGATTGTTGGGAATTAGTATATTTCAGTAAAAAGTCCAAAACATTCTTCCATTTAACCATCTTAATTGAATGACCTGGGTAATTACATTCGACTTGAAAAAACTCGAATATGAATTCATTTTATACATTGGTAGGGAAACTATTTAATACTGATGTGCAGAAAACCCACGCGTTTGTTTTCTAAGGGATATTGGCATGAAGGAAACTGAAGGAGCATGCAAGTACATAGTGTGGGGAAATGTAAACACGGCCTACCACTTTTCCCCATCTGCCAGTATGCATGTTCCCGCAGAATTTTCTTGCGTGGGTTTTTTGTATTAAGCATGCAAGCGACGCATATTTGTTATTAACTGTTTATTTCGTTAAATTATTTTAAAATAACAAAATCAGTAAAGTAATCAAAGTCCTACAAGTGGAATAATTATAATTAACGTAATTTATTTTTGATTGTAAATCACGCACCGTTATACTTATATCCAGTACTGCAAACATCGGCAAAATAAAAACCTTCCCTACACTTCCAAGAATATCTTGTAAATCGTTTTGTCTTCTCCACTTCACCATTCGGTTTTGGGCACCACTCTTCCGCCTTCAACCCTAGCCTTCCAACGTAGCCTTCTGCACCTATGTATATTATGTGCATATTTTATTACGAAATAAATTGCAATACAGGGCATACCTAAGAAAAGTTTAGTCCTTTATTATAAAACAGAACCTTTATTTATTTTGTCGTAATTTCAACCGCATTTAGAACTGTAATGGTATTAAAAAACACATTATTAGGCTACCACGTAGTGTACCTTCCCCTTCCACCCCCACCCTTCTTAACAGCTGAATCGTTAAGCCTTACACCAGGCTTCGCTTCAGACCTGTCTTTACTACAACCCACCCTTCCCTAACGTCCACTTGTGTGCCTACTTTGTGGGAAGGCGCCGACAATCGGCACTGAGCAATCTGTAAAAACAAAACTGAATTCATCTGCAGTATTTCAAGACCACTAATCGTAAGTTGTTACTTATCTTATTTCTACAAAAATTTCTAAGCGCATAGCTTCTGTCTCGTCTTCCCCTTACTCATCGTAGTATCCTGTAAGTTATTAATACTTACTTTAAACAATTAATTGAAGCTGAAAACTGGAATGTAATTATGCAACATGAGATCGGACATGCCTATTTAAATTAATAGTTTATCAAATTCGTTGTAATTAAATATAGTCTACGAATAAATCAGTGTTTAGGAAATATATGTACCTACACCTTTGCCCCGAACATTTGTATGTAGTTACCTACTAACTTTTTAAGTGATTAAGTATGCAATTATGGCGCACTTAATAATGCTGTGCATATTTAATGGATAAATGAAAAGAGGTCAAGAGTCAACTGCAAAGAAGCGTTTTTGTTCAAATTGTAATTCAAAATTCAAATCATAACTTTATTCCGGATATTAAATTTGCTAATGACATTTCGAATCGAACTCAATTCCAATCCAAATCCAACATAAAATATCAAACTGATGAAAAAGAAAACACTCGCAAATCATATGAACGAGAATGCATTGAAGAAATGCTGTGGAACAGATTAAACTACAAAAAATTTCGGACATTATTTTAACGAAATTCCATAATTCCATTTCAGATAGAACCAAATTCACTAATACTTTTACGATCAACACATTTCAACGATTTCCAATTAATAATATCTATTTTTCGAAGCTCATTAACTACATCATTAAACTCGGAGCGGCATCACAAAAGCCACTCATCTCAATGGGAAAACAGTAATCAAAGTTTATCAAAAAACAAAAAAAACTGTTTTAAAGCACTAAATCACTGTAAAGCACATTAGGACATGACTATGATGACTACGTATTCAGAAAAATTTAAAATAGTTAAACGAAATTATTAAATGTTGAAGATGTATTAAAGATAGCCGTTAAGAAGTGTGGGGCTACGAGTAAACTCGATATTGGCTTGCTAAATGATGATGCAGATGAAAATTTGGCCCCCCTTGGAGTCGACAAATCGCCCTCGGAATGCGGAAGCATTCGTTGCTTCTTCCTTACTTCCATATCCTGATCCTATCACGATATCTATGGTTTTAATGGCAGCATTGACGACCATCGAAATCATGTTCGCCATCGGATTCGATCCGTTCCGTTAATAGAAACATCAGTTGTTTTGACACTAGCACCGCTTGCCAGCTTGTCATCACCATTTTCCAACGACCTGTAAAATAGTCATTGGCTTCCTTTTCACTCTTCGCCTCAAGTATTTTCAGTGTTTCATCCCGCACAGGATCATCCTGCGTAATGGTTCCAAAGCCAGCAAAGAAGAGCCAAGTCAAGAAGCAAGTGTTGTCAAAGCATCCTTAACAAACTTAGGATCCAATAGAAAGCGCTCCTGATGACTGCCCATATTCGCCTTCAAAACGCCCACCTGCTCCATGGTCATCTCTTCCAACTGGAAGTCCATTGGCAAAGCAGCTGCTTTCACGATAAACTTGGAGGCGAGAGATCGAATCTGTGAACGAAAACAGAAAAGCAAGTCATTATTTTTACCTACCTACATAAGTACAGGCTCAGAAATTAGTAGGTAATTAAATAACGTACATCATCATTAATAATAACGTACTAGTTCCGAGTCAATAATACGATCCCCGAGGAGGGCCAAAGTGTCCACGGATCCGCGAACGATGAGCGGGATTTTAGCAAGATCCCCAGAAGGTATAGGTGATACAGTTTCCGAATTCAATCAAGGTAACGACATTCAACTGCTGACTGGAGAGATGGAATTTCTCTTTGATTTAGAAGGCTATCAGTCCCGGCTTGACATCGTAATCCAACTTGAGCTGACCTAGAGTCTCGATGCAATCGAAAATCTCCTGAAGATCCATCATGTTGAGATCCTGAATCGAGTAGCCGAGAGCCGCTGGTAATCTGAATTCAAAGCAATCATGAATGATAGAACGCTCAAAATAATTTACAACAATAAAATGAGATTTAGATTCACCAATTTAGACAAAACTTACGTTTACATATTGTGTGTTATTTTATGTTATTACGTGCTTTATATGTTATATTTTTTGATTTATTTTATTTTATTTAGGAAACAATTGATTTGAATGGAAACTGGAATTTCAAAAAATTGAATCAGACACGTTAATGAGAAGTGATTTAAGGATGTGTTGGATTGCAATTTAATCCGAAACGAAATCCGGTGCAAAGGGGGCTACTTGACCTGGTGGGTGTCGAAAACAAATCAACCGAAATTTCGGAGTCTAATATTGGCTCTATTGTGTCTACGACAGTCAAAATGATACAAAATAAAATTAAAAACACGATTTTTATCGCAGCCATGTTTAGTAATGTGGTTAGTGATCTAGTAATTTTTTCGCCTGACGATGTTTGATTTGATGGGGTGGAGAGATGGAATTTGAAAGGGACTGATTTTCTTGAGCTTCCTGCTTTTATTTGGTTTAGTAAATAAATGGTATCCCGTACTCTTATTTGGATATTCATTTGATGTTAATGGAAGTTTTGTTATTTTAATTTTTTGAATATTTGAATGCTTAGGTCTACACTGTAAAAACTGGTGCATCCAATAAGCCAAAAACCAGCCCAGCTCGTGTTTAATATATTTACAAATGTAGCATTTAGCTTTTGAAAAAGTAAAAATATCTTAAATGCATCTCAAAAAATTGCAAAACGTTACATTTACTCCTTTTCAAAAAAGTGAAAAAAGTTGTGACTGCACATATCATACATAATAATAAGCATATAGAAAACACGCTAAATTCTCTTTTTCATAAAGTGCAAAATATCCAAAAAAAGCATTCGAGAAAGTGCCAAGCGTCAATTGCACAATTACAATTGCCAAACAACACCATTTTGAAACCTGCAATTCAAAACGTGTAAAACGTCATAATTACATCATTTTGAAGGGTGAAACATCCTAATCACTCTATTTGATACAGTGCAAAACGTCATATTCAATTATATGTTTTAAAAAAGAGAAAACCACCGTATATAGTTACATGTTTTGAAAAGTCAAAAAGTTTTTAATTTGACTTTTTTCAAAACGTGGATAGGGCAACAAAGGCCTTTTTTTTAAAAAAGTGCAAAACAGTTTAAATTCACTGTTTTAAAGAAGTGACAAACTAAGAAATGCACCTGTTTAAAACGGGGATAAATGTTATCATTGCATGTTATAGTGAAGTGCGTATCGTTTTGAAAGCCCTTTTTAAAACGAAACATCCTTAACTTACTTGTTTAATCAGTACAAAGCGCCATACATATGTACACACTTTTTAAAAAGTGCAAAACGTTTTTGTGAAAGGTAATTTGAAAACGTTCTAATTACATGTTATAAAAACTTCAAAAGGTTCTAAATGAGATTTGTTTTCAACAAGTGCAAAACGTCAAAATCACACCTTTCTCAAAAAACACCAAAAACAATATTTTCACGGTTTTTGATAAGTGTAAAACTCCATTATCCATCAACTCTAAATTGCATCTAAAATGGATCTCGGCATTCTAACCATATGCAAAATTATTCCAAATAAATACAAAACGGCAATATATAATTATATGTACATGCATTTCCTTCTGTTGTAAGAATTCCAGTTTTTACAGTTTACCTACACTGCACTGGTACTCGTGTCATCGGTCTCGAAGCAGGAGAGTTAAACGATTTCAATTCTCGCAATAATGACTCCATAAAACACGGACTGACTGAAATTCCAATTCCAATCCAAAGTGAACGCCACATCCAAAGCAAAGCTAACTCCAAATCCAAACAGAATAGCTACAAGTACACAGTTATCCCAATTATAATGTGCGTAAAGCTTCTCGATATTCAAAGGAACTGACAGACTGAATAAATTAAATTGTAACAAAAACATACATTATTTCTTGCATCTCATTTTCCTTTTGCTTGAAGAACGCTGCTCAACTCAAAGGTAGTTTAGCAGTTCAAATCAATTTGAATTATTGGGATCATTAAACAAGAGCAAATAGAATAAGAAATGTATGTATGTACATGTGCGATATAGTTTTCGTGTAGTTAGCTTTCGTTGACAAGAAGGACATTAGGCAACAGCAAAGGTGGAACTTTGAAAAAATCTCTTGTACCTCAGAAAAAATACTTTCAATTTCCTTGGCACCCTTATTAACCCATTTCTAGGGTTGGCTCCTATTTTTGGTGTAGATAGTACTAAGTTGTTAAAAATATAGGGAATACATTCAAAGTTTTAGTTTATTGTTCAGGTAAGTGGAAGCAAGCATCAAAAAAGTTAAGTAAAAAATATATCGCATTATAGGAATAGGTTGAAACGGTTGTGTGACCGTTCGTACCCTACTACTATTCGTACCCCGACCATTCGTCCCCCAATACTATTCGTACCCCGACCATTCGTCCCCCAATACTATTCGTAC
>JAAXYX010005298.1:0-11076 GCA_036851915.1 Ptenothrix huangshanensis | reverse complement strand
ATTATTAACATCCGTACTTGATTTTGCACCAGTTAATTCGCGTTGTTCCTCCGTGGCGTGGTCAGTTTCAGACCCATAGTTTTTTGGTATACGGTATTTTATTATTTTTATTTGTGGTGACAAGAAATAACCTTTGACGTAGCATCCCGACATCCATCAGGTAAAATCAAGCTAAAGAAGTGCGACAAGTAGAAGGAGACAGGCTGGGGATTAAGTCGGGAAGTGGCCGAATTGCCGAAGTTGTAAGAAAAAGAAAAAGAAATGATGGGAAAGCTAAGGTGGGCACATCTCGACAAATATTGTGAAATCCTTGCGAATACGATTTCTTAGTCCAGTGCGACAATTCACAAAGCAATGCTCATGTTATATGAGAAAACATTGAAATTCATATGTGGATGCTGGCAGATTGATTTATTTATTTCAATTTTGCTTTGTTTCTTCGTTCGAATAAAATAATGTGAACTCTTTATCGGTGATACCATAGTAGAAATAAAAATTGAACACTGCGATATTGAGAAGAATGTAAAATGGAATTAAAAAGGATATTTCATTCAGAAGAATGCGCTGCGCGTTAAACATGTTAAGTTCAGGGTTCGGGTCAACACCATTTTCAAGGCAGCCCTGCGTATATGTAAAAACATTGGATTCTCGCAGATAGGTATATCATTATTACCAATATTTTAAATTACGCACACTAATATATCTACTTCACTAGCGTAGCCTTTTTTACTTTGTAATGTTAAATACAAATAATATTTAAAATAAAAGTGTATTGATGATCTTACGCGAGTATTGATAAAATTTCGTAATGTCTCATTAAATTCCTTGGATTTTTCGACAGTGTTTCCCAAAAATGGTCGTGCTACTGTGGCAAGGTAATCGGTGCAGTGTGCCACGGTAGGTTTACAACAAGATACTGGAATGTAAAAGCGCATACGCCGGTGCTTGGATAAGTAGAAATTAGACTCCAACGGAAATGGGACATTGAGATAATCTTCATAGCTTAAGATTCCGCAGCATTTCTTGAATAATGGAAGCAACGTTGCAACGTTATGAGGCGGATAAAAAGTGGCGATTGTATCGGGTACAAGAATATTTAATTGTTTTCATAATTTATTAAAAATCAACTCACTTCCATCCCATCGCTTAACTTAAGATGTCGTTGAAAAAATTCCAGATATGGCGGTTCACGATGATATTCCTGCATATGTAATTCGAAAAATGTGACTAGATCTTTTTTCGTAATTGGTTTGTAGAAATAGTTCATGCTCTCGAAACTGAATACACAAGATAAGACCAGTCCAATTTGTACCTAGATATTAAATTTATATTTATAAATTATTTTTACACGTATACCTACTACCTACCTTGGTTTTAATTTCAAATATAAATATCGAAAAGCACCATTTGATTTTATAAGTAGTTGCTGCAAATATACATTTGAGAATAAATACTTACTATTAGAATAATTTATCACTTACAAAGGAAATAAGAAACCATGAACGGTACTTCTTCTTGAAAATCGTATAAGCAATCGGGGCTAGCGTAACCAGAAACAGAAAGCTAGCTTGGAAGGAGGTGAAAAATGCATCCTCATGTGATTTGGTTAAGGGTCCAAATTTTATGTAAAAGTAGAATTGGAATGCAGCGGTTAAAAATATACTTATCTGGTACAAAGAAAATTTTTACAAAAAACAAACAAAAAATTTAAAGTAAAGTAGCGTTAATGTAACACTGCTTGAATCAATTTTTCTCTGAAAGGTTATGCACTTTGAAATTACTTACCCCCGAAAGGGGAAGGATCGCAATTGCCGGTGTCAAACACATCTCATTCAATGATCGATACTCATGCAGTTATTTACTTGAGCATACAATTATTTAGCAATTGTCAATTGTTTCCGAAAGAGTCATATTCAGCTTAATTATAAAATATTGACATTGTTTTGGTGGCTGTGTAATGCAGATACTGCTATACTGCACTGACGATGAATAAATTCAAAATAAATGTCACCGAAGTGCATGTAAACTCCGACCCTCAAGAAGAAACTTTGGTGTACTACACTCCGTTTCCGCAGTCAAAAATGCATTAAAGAAACCCCAACCATTTGGTTCACCTGATTAAAATTTGGGTCAAAAAACTGATGCCTGTGAATTAACTTGAGGTAAAAACTTTTTGATCCTACTATGCACATTTTTCAAGAAAAACTATGTAAAAATTCAATGCAAATGAGTCAAACTATTTATAAAACTACAAAATATCAAGTTTATCATTAAATTAATTTCTTTCTGGTAACGTATGAAACAAATAATCAGAAACTATTCAATCGCTTACTCAGATCTTTATTCTTAAAATGTAGATATTCTTTTTCACACTTCACACACTTTTATTTGCTAGCAAGTCTAAAGATATGCTTCTTATATGTTGTAGAATTACAATAAAGTTGTTTGCATGTTATTTTAAAATAGGAATAATAAATTATAATAATTAAGTCATTATCACTTATCACGGTGTGGGTGTCAGCAGAAATAGTGCGGTACATGCGGTGTCACAAGCCGCATGAGATGCTATACATTTCAAAACGGAGGGAATAATAGCGAGTCCCGTTGACACCTTAATGGCTATAGACGCTCCGATCCAGCATTTACTATTGCACAAAATTGCGCATGCTTTGACTGTCAGTGGTCCAGTACGCACTTGCTCTGCGCTTAGAAGTAGAACCAATAGCACTGCTAATGAACGAGTGATTCCCATTTTGCTCGGTGCTGTAAATAACAACCCAAATGATCGTAACCAATAACCCATATTATAATTATTTAGTATGATTAATTAATTTTTATTTAGTGTTAAATGATTACCGTTTTGCATTCAATTATTACAGAGTTATTGAATGAACTTCAGGGAAGCGTATTATTGTTTGAAACTGATCTAGTGTTAGTTTTTTTTGTCACCTTCTAAAATAAAATTCGTACGCAGGTCAACACTATTGCTTATCGTTGACTTGTAAAAATGTGAAGTTTTTCTAATGAAACTTGTGATGAAGATAAGCCGGTCCAACTTTGATAAAGTAAGAATCTCAACTGAGTAGAGCAACACGATATTTTAGTAAAAAAAAAATAATACCTAACGTGGCAGTCGGAAGATTCCTATGAGCAACAATAAAACTCTCACTAGAGTTCCATAGAATAAGTTTCTTGGCCATTTTAATAATGCTAATTAGCTTAAAACACGTGCAGCAAATGTAAATACATGGATTAACAAACTAAAAACCTACATAGGTACATTCATGTCTCTATTGTTAACGGACATTTATTTTTATTGAAATATTAAACTGTAACTTTGGTGGCAAACGCAGTTGTAACTGTACAACTAATGAAAACTTTTCAAGAGTCGCTCAATGATTAATTATGTAATTATACTGATAAGTACTTTCCTCTTCTTTTGGCTCCATGCTTTTTACTATAAAGAGTACACATTCGAATAGAACGCCACAACAATAAAAATTAAATGTGCGAATTGCCGTGACTTATATTCGCTATGTTTTAGCTCTGGTGAAGATATCAAATCGTGCATTCACGGCTCAACTATAGATAACATAATGTACTTGCTTCAAAATAATAACAAAAGAGATTTTATTTAATATTCAAAAAATAAAATGGAGCACTAAAAATACAATATATTTACTATATGCACATGCACCATAATTTGTATAAAATATGGAATCTGTAAAAATATATTACAACAGTTTTGAACATGGAAAATTACAAACGTGATACAAAAAATATAAAACAAAATGCATAGCAATACGTACTACTTAAATAGGCACAATCCTCAGGGTTATCCTTACAAAATGTATTTAATTGTCTTTGGGGTTATTACCATTAGAAGCCAAGATACGACTAGCTAATTATATCCATTGCGTTCTCTAAGATTAGGGATGGGTTAAGCTTTTTTGAATTTTCTGGTCAAATGTGCGTTCATGGCGTAGGCAGAAGGAGAAAGAGTGCGGTGCATGCGGTATCACAAACTGGTTTAGCGGCCAGGCATTTGGCAATGGAAGGAGGAGCGAGTAATCCAAAACTTAATGTGATGGTGGTAATAGCACCTAATGCGCAGCTTCCGTTGCAGAGAACAATGCAAGTAGCAGCGGTTAGTGGACCACTATGAACACCTTGACCTTGCAGGCATGATGCTAGAATTACTAGGCTCCAGAATATAGACGATGACTTGCGCATCCTTCTTTGAGTGGCCGATGTTGACAATGATTCTCCCATACTCACTTCGTCGAGGGTTGAGAATTTTGAGGTTCGGCTTCGTTTTGGGTAATGTCGTCACCTAGAAATAGTTTAAAGTGCAATTATTAAGTCAAAGTTTGGTACTGTTAGTAGTAAGCATAGCAGTTGTGAACAAATCGGTAGGCAAAGCAGATATGTAAACATTTTTTCTCGCTCTTGTATGATACTGGCTGCTTCCATGGCATTCCAAGGTATTGACCAGCCTAAGGAACTTAAGTCCACCGTTGATTTTCTTCGCCGCACGTTTTTTAAAAATAAATCCTATGATTGCATGTATTTATAAAATTAAAAGTGAAGCAACAAGACTACATTTCAAACAGAATAAAATGTTTTCGCATCTATACTTTTGTTGATTATCTATCAACAAAAGTGCTACAATCCAACATGTGACATGATTAGCCACTGTATCTAAAGGATCTTAACTTCTCTCTCAGTTGTTTTTTTGACAAAGGCGCATTGTCACAAACCAATATTGTACCATTTTACTATTTTTGGCTGTGAGAAAGTGAGAACAATTAGGGGGTCCCCAAGACGTTTCACATTCTCAGTTTCACTGTTTCACATCAAATTTCCATGGTAAATTTTGTTTAAAGCATCAAAATGTGATAATGTGGAAAAAGTGCACCCAATTACAGCTTCAAGCACTGCGAGCTTGCACCGAAAAAATAAACGATGAAATATTAATCTACAATATTCCTTGAGTTGTTTCAAATTTAAATAAATAATTTTCATGGTGTTGAGAAACAATTTCGCAATATGAGATATACTCCATTTCAATTTTCAGCTGTCGGCTAAAATCAAAATTACACATTTTTCGAAGCTCAAGCTGCAAATTCGTAAAAAGGTAATTTCTATTGAGGCACATGCAGTGGAATTATATTTCACCTTTCTGGAACAAAAACACCACTATGTACTAAACCGAAGATAGTCTCTTATGAAACTAGATAATTTGTTTTTGGAGGACAATACACCTTAATTTTGGCATTAAATTCAGAAGGAATTTGAAAATCGAATTGTTCATAGAGCTTACAATAATCATGGGAAGTAAGGCATTTTCAATGAAAAGAAATGAAATCTTTTTATATTACCAATTTTTTTAAAACCACTAATTACCAATAATTTTTTTACTATTTGTAAACAGTAAAAATTGTTGAATTTGTGTTAGCCTTTAATAGATATTTGAATTAAGTTTCAACATGTAACCAATAAAGCACGGAATTAGATATATGAAATGATTAATTACTTACGTTACGATTGTCCTGAAATATGTCTCGTTCTCAGTGGAAGAATTGAAATAATCTTTAGTCAAACCTAAACCTACTTCGTTTTCAGAATCAGAACTAAATTTGTTGCTTTGTGTTAAGTTTGACAACTGCGACCGTTGTAAATTGATATTCACCTTGTTTACGGGTCTTATATAACAACGACAACTGCAGAAACAACAACAAAACAGTGACAAAGCAGCTCACACTTCACACATGTTCACAAAATAAAAACCCAGAATTACACCAATCTGGTCAACAAGGGGATAGGAGAAAGTAGTATATGTACATATACAAATGTACAGATTTCTATTTATTCTCCGTATTTCAATATTGGTGGCTATGCTGATCGTGTATCCCTAATTACAAAAATTAATTAAAAAATTAATTAAACGAATTGCTACAGTATTGGATTAAAAATGTAAATCATGGAAAGAATACGTTTACTTTTAACTTGTGAATTTCTATATATTCCTGCGATTGGTAATTGAGATATGCAAATCATGGAATGTAATGTAAAGTGCAAGGATCTTGATGCTAACACCAATGGTGAAGAGTAAATTATGTAATTAAATAATGATGCATTCGTAAGACATATTGTTCCTTTATCTGCAAATCCTTATGTCAGGGTTTATGTATGTACTCATCGAGATAATATTGATCAGTTGATTAGTTTTGTGCATTTGCAACAAATTATCTTTGTCATCAATCGTCGCGGTAAGAAATTATGTTCGAGTTCGAGTGAGAAATTATCCCAACTTTATCTCAAATTCCGTATCATCCTGCTTCTGTTCCCACCATTGTTACAATTCTTTTCCTTTGCATTGCATTACTGTACCATTAGTACTACGGTTGTTAAGTAGAACCAAAGTTGACTGTGAGCACTGTTTCTGCAGTACAAACATATGAAGTAACAAGTTGCAGTACTCAATTAATACTGTTTTCATTGGCAGGGCTACTGCTTGATGTATATTAAACGTGGCAAAAACCGTCTAGATATGTTAATATATACAATGGCTCATTTGGACTTCCCTTAAACTTTACTTAACAATATCAACCCGTGCCCGTGATGCATATTTCGCGGGTAAAAATTTTTTCCGTTAATATTTTGGGTCAGCGCCTTAAAAAAGCTTTAGGAGCAATTAAGGAGCAATAATGCTTGAAGAAAAATGAATCAAATCTAGGGACTAAACTATTTTTGCCCTTAAAAATCACGTGGAAGTATCAATTATTTCAGAATGCTTTGGAGCAAAACGAAGAAACGTATGGTTACATACGCTGAAACTTTAAAAAGTTTTCTATCAAACAGTACCTAATACAACTCGTTCAGATCAGTTAAGAAATGCGATCTCAAGCTGATCATCTTAAATCGGGCTTTGTACGTGGGTCGGTCTGTACAGCTGTCTGCTTTCCATAATTTTTTAAGCAAATGTTATAACTTTTTGACACCAGTTGAATAACGTCAAGTATATTCTATCTGCAGTTACATAGGCGGTAGTTCTAGTATTGCGTTCCATAAAGTTTCTAAAGGTTCTGGATAATTATCCAGAATCACCGAATTCATGCTTATTTTAAACAATGTGTGGACGGAGAGAGTTAAAATCATTCATAGGGTATGTAGCTACATATCAACTAACACGAACGAAGTAGACGAAGGATATTCTGACAAGATGGGACACACATGAAAATGCATCCACAATTAGTAAGAAAGTTATTCTTAAAAATAAAGTTAAAAGTTTTTATTCAGTCTGTTTGGTATATGTATGCTACAAACTATTCAATCATATAAAACAATGTGGTGATTGGTAAACAGTAAAATATAATTACAAATAATTCATAATAATATGGTCCGTGTATTCAAACAGTATTAACAAATACGTATTGTACTAAATATTATTATGCTAAAAATAAAATGTAGGTACTTATTTAGAATGAAAGAGCAATTTTATGCTAATATTACTACACAATAAAATACATAAAAAATTACAGTTAAATCGACGTTTAGTGTATCATATTTCGTAATCGAAAATAATTATTTAAAATTGCACTGTGGTTTTTGAAGTTCAAGGCGTAGGAAGGAAAAGCAGCAGTGCGGCGCAGATAGCATCACAGAACGGCTGTTTAGCCACACAGGCAAGAATGGCAGCGGGTGCGAGGAGTCCTGCAGAAGCGCCCACTGCCAGCGCTGCAGTCGCTATACATTTTGCTGTGCAGGTTATTATACATGCTTTGGCTGTCAATGGTCCACTGCTCACAACATCCACCTGAACCAGCAAGCTTACTACCAATGTCAACAACAAAGAGGTACTGAACATTTTTTGTCCTCCTCGAGATCCTCCTCCTCCTCCGAATTTCATCCTTCAGGTTTCTATAATTCAGGTAGTAACGTTTTCAAAAAAGAGTTAGTATAGCAATTAATGATTACAGCACTCAGTATATTTAATTTTATCTTTGATAATATTGTATTTCAATACGCGATTTGTACATCCCAGATTTTAAATAACAATAATGCATATTGTTTACCTTATTGGGTGCCAAGCAGTTGGTCTTTGGTCCTATAAACGTAGTTCACCAAAATTCCAGTTTGTGCTAATTTTATCCTTACAATCGGACTCACTTCCAAGTAGGCATGTATGGAAGAAATGAACGCGAGAAAAATTTTACAGAAGCTTTTATACGGCGATCCACGATCTGTTAGTTCATTCAGATATTTACAGGGATGACGATGCAAGGGGAGTGAATTGGTATTAATTCCATAATTAAAGCCCTTAATAATAACTTACTTTTTATTGCTTTTGATAGCAAGCTGAATTTGTATAGCGAGATTGCTGGCTCCCTCCAAGACTATGTCATGCTTCACAGTTTTGGAGTAGACATGTCAAGGGACCGATTATAATATGTAAGTCAAGTAAACTAGTTTACATAAAATTATCGTTCATTAATTGTTAGGTTGACGTTCGAGCAAATAATTAGCAAGAAAGTGCAGGTGCGAAAGTTCTGGGGAATTGTCACACTACAAACCCTTAAATGCAGCTAACGGAATGAGAAACATAATATATATACCTACAAGCTATTAATAGCTGACGTTTGATGGCCAACGGTTGTTGAAGCTTTTAAACTCACGTGGATATTCTTTATCCACCAGTAAAGGAATAATAACAAAGAGAACTCTATTTATCATCAAAACCTCAATAGGGATTAAAGTTGTATATGGATTATCACAAACTGTGAGATTGTGCGGCGAAGAATAAGACAACGTAACTATTACATAATTCGGTTACCCTGTGTACAAAAATTCTAGTGCATCTTCATTAAAGCAGCAAGTCATTTTATCGGGTTCTTCAAAACACAATTGGCCATTTAGATCAGTATGAGTGATATATGCACATAGATGACATGTTTTGATTTTAAACAAAAATGTAAACAATACATCGTTACCTACATACTTTTCGTTAATGCCGGTGCTTCAAACATTTATTCCAACGAAACTTGCATGCATACACCTACCGTATAGTTACATATGTATAAAAGTTGTAAGCAAGTTGTTATTAATAACAGAGCTGCTTTGTTTTGAGTCGGTGATACATAGCTGATAGTGAATCGCAATATGCGACTTCCAGTGAATTTAATTATGAGTGCATACAATGCGCAGCAACTAATCAGCGGTTGTGGTGGCGATTAGTTTTTGTGGGTTGCGGGAACTTAAGATAATTATGCTTATGTTGCGGTTACTAATACTAATAAAGATAAGTATTAAGTATAAGCATATCGCTGTTAATTCACGACGTTAGGAAAAAGTTAGTAAGTTTTGCTCCTTCTTGTGGATGAGCCAATTGCTACCTTTGCTCGGTTAAGTAGTTTTAATTACCTGCATATCATCGTTGAAGGTGCAAAACTTAACATCATGTGAGAAATTCCATAACGTCACGACAAACATGTTAAATTTTGCACCTTCAACGCCAATACGTCGTCGCTGCTTTGATTAAACTAAAGAAGAAAGCAGACATGCATTGGTATAAAAAATACAATAATAAAAATGTGACTACAATAAGAAAAATAAGATCTTAAAAAACATTCCGGTGACGGTTACGTTTATTTAAAATTTAAGAATATGCGCATGAACAATGTGACTAAGATTTTGGCCAACCGAATACCGAGATCTTGTTAAATAAAATGCTCCAAAACAAACACTATTCCGATAGACACACTGAATTTATTGAACTCCCTTAAAACATTATTTTAGTATTTGAACAGGCCTGGTCAAGCTATGTCTCAACTAACACTTCGTAGGTAATTCCTTGAAAACCCGTTCAAATATTTCAAATTTTGACATTTTTAATTTACAATTCGAATTCCAACTAATACGTTTATCCTATCATCTGAACCTTTACACAATCTAACTAACAGTATCAATTCCTTGAATTTCAATATTAATTCATAACAATTGTATTACATACATTAAAACTGTTTATGACTAATCAACTACACAATTAAAATAATATATTAATAACTGGAACTCTTGAAATGGTTTCGCCCAACCATGAACCATATTAAAATTTAAAACGCTGTAAATTCAAAATAGTCTTAATGCATTTACCTTGAAAGTTTAACATTAAATTTCAAAAAATGATGTTAAGTTGTATTCACAAAAAAATGTACATACATTCAAAATAAATTTTCTTTTGCTTTAAAACTTTAATTTTAAAATGGGCAAAAGCGGACAACATTAATAAATCATTGACTTTTAACGCTGAACTTGTTGTATACTCTTTTGACGATGACGCTCGTCGTTCGACGGTTAAGTAAATCTTAAAAACGAGGCGAAAATTTAACATTGAACGTTGAAAATTCAACTTGAGATTCAATTTAAATTCAAATTCAAATACTCCGAATGCGTATTCGAAAACCCTATATCGACATGTCTTTGTAATCAGTTGCATACTTTTTCGAAAGTGGTGAAATATTTTGGCATGAAAGTGAAAGTTTCGAATAGTTAAGAAGGATAAAAATGAAGTCAGTAAAGAGTAAACAGCGGGTACATAACAGATTGAGAAAGAACAGATTGTGGTGGTAAATTATGCATACGGGGGAATTAAGCGCAGATTCGCCCTTATCAATCTTTACACGTGACCATGTGATTCAAATTGGAAGGGACGTCTTCGTCATCCCCGACACTGACGACAGAGGAGTGTGTAAGAGATTCTTGGAGTTTGCATCCACCAAAGTGGGGCGTGAGTTGGGAAGCGTCGATGTCCTGAAGGAGAGCCTTGGACCATTTATTCTTGTCGCAGTCAAAACATTCGACGGTATAAGCCGGCGACGCGATGATCGGCTTGAGAAGTTTGAACACCACCGACACAAATGTGTTTGCTGGAAATTCAATAAAACCATAATTTGACTCATTTGCAACGTAATTAAAGGACGCTTTAAAACTTAACAAGAAGAGAGAAAAATAAATAGTCAATTCGGTGTTTGTGGATAATTATTTAAACAATTTATTGCTCATTTTGTCAAATTAAGC
>JAAXYX010005297.1:0-11076 GCA_036851915.1 Ptenothrix huangshanensis | reverse complement strand
TTTTTAACGATTACATGAGTTAAGGAAATTAAAAAATTAATTTCCAACTTTTTTACCTCTGTAAAGGTTACGACTCGTAATCATTTTTTAGATAATTTTGCTTAATCCGTAGACTAAGCTTAGTTTCGTGCTTATTTGTACTCGTCAGTACGATATAAAGCAGAAATTTGAACAGAGAAAATTGAAAATGTTCCTTTGCCGAGGATTTTCAAAAGTCAAATGAGATGAGATAATAATATTAAGGGTTACGATTTTATTAGTCTATCTTTACGAAAATTAGATAATACGAGACATTTTTCCAACAATGTTAAATGTAATATTTTAAATATTTTGCAAACATATGTATACATAATATTTGCAACACACGAAACGCATTTCAATTTTTGTTCAACTTCCAAAAAATATATAATTTCAAGATTTTTTATGGTTGTAAAGAAAAAATAGAATTAATCGTTTTAACTAGAAAATGAAAATCCTTATTGCACATCACAACTAGTCAATAATTTGAATTAAGATAATAGTTGTTGAATGCACAGGTTGTGTTTTTCATATAAATACAATTTATGGTCGTAATTAATATGAGCGTACCTCTTTGTATGAAATAGGAATACGGACGGACCTTGAAACGCCGGGTGACAGGATGTCGAAAACGTTAAATGGAAGTATATATTTTATTCAATAATTTACATATTTTTCAAATTTCTTTAATGTTATTTTAGTCTAACCAATGATAACTATAAAGTAAACGACAAACAATAATAAGTCTAGTAATAGTACGATTTGTTATTCCTATATATATAGTTGTGGGTATGGTCTAACGATTACGAATGTGAATCTTACTTATGTATAGTAATAGTCAATTTTCTAAATAACTAGCATTTTACTAATTTTTATAATAATGATTTATATTATTACGTCCTATGCAGTTCGAAATTCTTATAGTATTACTTAGTAGTATCTATAAATATAATTCTTATATTCTAAATGGAAACTCAAGTCCTAGGTTACATCGCATTCGTAGGGATTCCTTGTGGTCCAGTTAGTACGCTTTTGAGCAATTCTGTATTTGAATGAAACGAGAAAAACTACATTATTTTTTCTATCATAATTTCAAAATGTGTAGACTTGTAAGGTTGGCATACATGTAGGTAAGTATAAAAACGGAAATGGGTTCCCAATCGAACCAATTTTTAGGTAAATTTGTTTGAGAGTATTCCAAAGCCAAAGATCTTGCCTGAGGGTGGGGATGTTTGAATGACGGAATGACTTCCATGATGATTGCTAATATTTCCTTTGGATCCATTGTTACTCGTGCTACTCTTTGGCTTACGCTTCCTGGTCTGAATCGAGTCTTTTCTCATAGCTAACGGTCTTGCGACTCCATGAAGTTTAAAGTAGAGACCACAAGCGTTACAGACTGGTTCTCCCATCTGATTTCTTCTCCAAAGGGCAGTTTTTCCTGTCTGACAATTTGAGCATACAAGACCCTGACGCCTTGAGGCACTCTACAACGTTCAAAAGAATAAACAAGATCAGGATAACTGGAATGAGTCATTTGAGTCAGATGATATACTTATTGAAATGAGCAATCATGTCAGCATATTTGTACGTAGCTAAAATGTAAATATAGTGTATAGTATATACACAATAAATGTAAAGTAAATAAAACAAGCAAGTCAAAGAATTGAAATGAATAAAGTCAAAAAAATGAAAATACACAAGTGAAGAATGAGTAGTTATTAGTAGAATATAATGATAATGATATACATTAAATAGTAGGGATTTTATATAATAGAGTCGTGCAAAGTTATTCAGGTAAATATAAATTTTGAGTATTGATATCGAATGGATGGACGTACCAGTCTTTGTTTAGGCTGCGTCGCAAATCCGTCTCGCTGATTTGATTTTGTCGAGAAAGTGCCTGAACCTGCATAGAAAAAGAACAAAGACGGATTTACGACGTGGACAACATTGTTTTTTGTTTTATATCAAGTTTCCTCTGTCTGCCTGTCCTCTTTCTATAGCTGTCAGAACTTTGTTATATAGATAATATTACATTTACACAGTAGATACACATTCTAATGATAATAAGTCAATAGAATATATCAATCATAATTCAATAGTTCTACTTGTTCCTTCTTTGTTCTTATCCCATTTGATTTGATTTTTGATTTGATTTCATCTTAAGCTACTGGTCGATTGTTCTATGTTTAATTTGTCATTTTCACTCTATTCGTTTAGATTTCTTATTTTTACAAAATTGTTAACCCTCATTCTTCACTTATGAACGTACAATGGAAGCAATGCGTGTAAAGATTTTGTGTTGGTAATTATCTGCTCACTATTCTTTTGGGTTGTTTGATGAGTGGACGATTCATTCCATTCATTTTATGATACAGACCACAAGCATTACAAAGGTAGTGACCCGTGCCGTCCCGTCGCCACAGGGGAGTTGACACGGCCCCACAGTTGACACATTCTCGTGATTCCGGACCACACCATTCCACGTCGGAGAAATCTTCCTCTTTAGAGAGATTTGACAAAATATTTCACATCATTTGCCTATCTCATACAATAAGTATTGAGTATGTACTGAGTATTGACAGTGTGCACCGATCCCATGCATTTTTCAGATAATCATACAACTTTCTCAGTCATCAGTTATGCGTATTAATTAAATTCTTCATATTATTTTCTCTCTCTCTCTCTCGTCCCACGTCTCAACCTCTTTGACATGACGAACATGGATTATCAACGAATACCAATTCCTCGTCTATTCTTTCCTCACTAGTGCATAACCATTCCCTCGTCTTCCTTCGTCCTATTCGAGTCTCCTTTATTTGAAGTCCACGATAAAAAATGGAGCGTCATTGCCTAATGACTGAGCGTAATCTACAGTTAACACGCATACGCTGTTTTAACCACTCATCACTATTCTATCAGCGAGTAGTATAATAACTTCTTACTTTGTTCACTCGCATAAATCCTCCATGCAGTTTCTGTTTCTATTCAAAACACCAAAAAAAGATGGAAATTCATGTACTTAATGAATATATTTATCCCTGACTTTTGACTCCTTCGTCACTACTACTACCAGATGAAGCAGTCAAAGCCTATAGGTCTAGCACGCCTCCAATACGTTTATGAATAAAGTTAATTACATCTATCAGCTGCTGGTCTGTGTGATGTCGTTTAGTACTGATCTATCATGCCTACGAATATTTCTAATAAAGATCGTGTCGTTTCTACGAAAATCAAATCAAAGTATGAGCAAGTGATGGACACATTATTATTCTAGGTATTTTTTTCTCATTAAATTGACCCCTAGTGTAGAAGGATATGGATGATTTCCTTTTGACTCAACTCAACTGCTTATCGTATTTTAAGTAAGTTCAATTTATTCACTACACATATGTAATTACAGCGTATGTATATACACCACTGTGTGTCTAGCAGATCACACTGTGAAGGTATGACATATGATGCATCATTTTATGAAAATTTAACAAGCAGTCTTTTCGACGTACCCTAACGAAAAGAATAGACCAAACTCCTATAAGTTTCTAGTACTGGGTAGGGGACAGCTGCTACTATGATTATGTAAAGCGTGAAAAGCCTACTAGTAATGCAACTACCGAAGTGGTTGAAGTTGGAGGATTTGAACAGAAAATGTGATGTTAATGTGACAGAAGAGATGGACTAAACATTTCTTTCATCATTTTTCTTATCACGGACAGGCCAGGCAGAGGAAAGGACAGAGACGAGCGAAGGAAAACAAAGCGTTTTTTATAACTTCTTTGCGATGAACACGGCTATACAAAAATACATGCCTACCTAGAATGTATACATACAATGTACAACTCTGCCAACAGAGTAGTCCCAGTTGGAGTATTCCGAGTATCAGACTTACTACTGCTAATAATAATTATTGTGAAATATGTGAGACTGAGACTAGATGGGAAGACGGTGAGTCAATGTTACAGTTAAATGATGTTTTACATGTACGAGTAACAATGCTTAAATATAATTTGCACCCATCCAAGCGAGCAAACACAGACACTTATTTCCGTTTGAAGACAAGACTAAAACGACAGAATGAAAATGACAGGAGCACAATACCGTAAACTATACCATAATATAACGTTGAGCTAGGAAGTTAGATAAGAGATAAATTCAAGTAGGTAATTATAAACATTATGTACATTCTTAGGAGTAAGTATTTATAGATATAAATAGGAACTTCCACTTCCAACTTAATCATTTAATAGGTACTTTACTGAGACCCTACTAAGATTAGGTATTTCTATGTACTACCTATATGTATTAACTCTTCCTCCAAAACTGTATGCACGACACAATCAAGCAAAATAAAATACGAATAGTGAAAAATCGTAATTGTGGTTGACTATAATTGTTGTGCGTGATGGTTTTGTGAAACCAAACCACAAGATAAGAGACAGCTTAGTTTTCATGCAATAAAAATTTATACTGTTTCACAGCGTACAGCGTGTGCAGCTATCGAACGTCTAAAGTTCGGTTAGGACCACCACCATCCTTGCACCTAATTATTTCATAGCTACCTACACCAGTTATTACTGCCTCTACATACATTTATCCACTCAACTGTGAACTTTTTTGTTGATTCGAAATTCATCTTGAAAATCCATTTTGGTAAAAGATATTGCGGGGCAAGGGGAGATTCTTAATTCAGACTTCCATGCTTTGGCATTGTCACACAGCCGTTTTTTTAATTGTCAACCTAATCTTTTAGAAAAAATATTTCATCGCTGGGCATCAGCATAAATGCAGTCAGTACTAATACTAGGTTCGACAGCTTCAGCATAATAAAAAGATCTTTATAAAAATCAGACTTAAAAAGTTCACGAGGACTGTACCCACACGTTGTTTTGTCTTCCTCTCCTTTATTGCCAATAGCTAACCAACATGAACCCAACCAATTGGATATTGTATGTACGTATTTGCTATTACACTCTAGATTTTGTAAACAAATCACAGAACGGACAGAATTTTTTTTTCTAATGGACCACTTGGACAAGTCAAGTCAGTACAAATAGCAACCTTAAGTATCAATAATGAAAGAGACAGAGAGGTAAGTCAGTTGAGGCGAGAGCATAAACATCTCATAATTGTCAAGCATAAAATAGATCGAGTAAAAAAATGCTAACATGTCCCAAACAATGCCGTCAAGTAACAAGTTGTCCCAACCAACACATTCGTAGGATTTTTACGTACTCATAAAGATTGTTGTGAACGCATTACTATTACAGCCTATGCGTGTGTCTCTATCTGCCAAGCTAACTAACTAACCAGTAGGTACGTGGTACCGTGGTACGTGCATATTTGCATATTAATTACCAATATATTATATTTTGTACTACCCGCCATCATCATCCCCATCCTCATCTCCATCTCAATACCCATCTCGTCTCTCCAAAATTGTTTTACTATGACACACAGAAAGGATCATGTCATCAAATTGTATTTGTGGGTATCGATATATCACAAGCACACACACAAACAATACACAACATAGAAGGTTACACAAAAAAAATTTCAATTTTAACTAGCATGCGAGCAATAACCTTGAGCTATTACGTCTAAATAATAACCCATTTTTTTAAACGGCTCTGGTTCTGTTCGGTAATACGTCGTAAATTGACAATTTACAATGCGCTAAATAAATGTCTCTCTGCATTTTGTACGTGCGTGTTTACACAGTGTCATCGAGGACTGACTAGGAGTAAGATCGAGATCGAATCAAATACATGGCGGCTCGGTATGTAACAGACAGTCGACAGTCAGTAAGTGTCATCATGAGAAAAAACGTTTTATTTTACTTTTACTGTCTTACTAAATTTAATCCCAATGTTCCTTTTCAGATTACATTCATTTTGCTTTGTAATCCATGATTGATATGCACATGTTTAGTCAACATTGGACTTTTGTAACAAAGCAGCTTTTTATTTCACCAACGCTAACTCATCCCCAACGATAGTTATACGTAACTAGTGTAGTGAATTGTATGTAGATATAAATAATTATAAGTGAGTTGTTATGTAAGACGATTGTATACAAATAAAGTGTAAAATTCCATCAGTAATAATTAGACTTTTTTTAAAACCTTAGATGTGTGTAATTGCCTTACAACTCTACTGTTTATATCTTATCGAGTTAAAACAAATTACTGGGCAATAAACAGTTATACGAGTATTTGTTCTCACTTTTATTCCAAGTTAAACTGTTTTCTCTCACTCATGGTGTCATCGTTCAGGCTAGCCATAAAATTCAAATTAATTGTGTTCTCTCTAACTAGTGCCTTTCAAAAGGTTTTGGTCAAGCGAAAAGAATAAGCTATTCACTGTCAACTATTTCACATCTGTCAAATTTCCAAACTTCGTTTTACTTTTCACTAACACGTAGCTGCTTAAATGTGCTTGTATCGTTGCTATAATATGTATATAATATCAAAGGGACTGCACCGCAAATTCATGTAAGAAGACACTACTTGTTAGCTCTGTGAGTCTATTTATTTTGAAGTTGTTAAGAAACATCGAAGTCCGTCTACTTTGGTTATCTCAAAATTTATAATTTTGTCAAGTATTATCGCATTGACTTTGATGGCATGCGAGACCACCTACATATAATACTGTGAGTTGTGGTACCCACCTAATTAATTTAATCACACAAAATATTGACTGGTCATGAAGAAGAACAAAAACAAGGAACAACGAAAACGAAATGCATATAATGAGAACTTAATGAGCGGCAAACAGCTCAATATGTAATTAGAATTAAGGGAGCAAGTATGCCATATCCAATTTAGTTATCGGAATTGAATTATCATTAAAAGTGCATTTTGTTGCACAAGAAATTGGTGATATTAACTCTTATAGTATGCACACATATACCTACTTTAATAAAGTGCTTCCTTTACATTTCTACTCTTCTTGAGTACATATTTCCTAAGATTTTGAGTGGTGGATCGTAGAGACTGAGTAGAGAACAGATGCAGAAGAAGAGATTCTGCTCGTCTGTATGAAACTAAATGAGATCGACTGTATGTAATGAGGATTAGTTGAAGTTAGTGATGCTAACTGTGCGATATGATGGGATGCGACATGCGACGTCTTCTAAGTTCTAAGTCGAATTAAAGAATCAACTAATCTACTCTGCTCTGCATGCTCTGCTCCGACCGTCTCTTTTCTGCTCGCCTCAATATCATTAATTATGTAGTGCAAGTGTTTGGAAAGGAATATTCGAATACGTATCATTCTAATGTTGGAGTAAGAAATAACTAAAGAGATAATAGCGTCCTAAACTACCCTCATCAACTAAATATGGATTACACTGAATACTCTTGTAGTGTATTATCTATTTGCATTCTGATTGCTCCTTTCATTTAAAAAAGTCCAAGTTTCATCACTGAACTCATTGCATTTATTTACTACATAATATTCCCATCACTATGTCACTAACTACCACACATCGATGAACTACTGCTACTCTACTATACCACCACTGGCTACAACTACTCCTGTTCCTGCTATCAATGTAATTAGAATATCGATTGCACAAATTATGACATGACATTCAAAAAATCTACTGTTATAATACTTTAAATTAATCATTTCATTTTCATTACCACGTATCATGTATCCTCACCAGAATCCTTGTCCTACACACTTGTTTTCCTATTCATATTTCTTATAATCCATTTTACATTTGACAATACTACTACTATACTACAGGGGAATAGCATTCACTGAAACGGAGGCTATCGCAATTGGATAGATTATGTAATGAAACCAAGTAGGCAGGACCGGCACCAGCTCAATATTACTAATTATTTATCAAATGTAAAATGAGCTGCGGTGTGCACACCTTGCTGATGTAAGGAGAGTTGAATGGCACAAGTAGATAGGTAGGTATGAAATTTTACTCTAGTAAATGAATGTATTATCATATTTGTAATTAAATGTGTGCACTTCACGTCGTAAGTGATTGTCTTACTTACCATTGAGAAGACTTGACTTGGATCGGGGTTGCTGAGCCACAATATTGGTTAAATTTTGAGGGGAATATGGAAGGGCTGAAGGACTATTGGAATGACTCGTTGGATTCGTTCCATTCCCACTGGATCCAAAGTTAGGTCCTCCAAGTTCACCAAGATTCCCGTACCCGGTCGTCCACGTAAACGACTCGGCTGCTCCATATTCTGCCGGCCCATCAATCAACAATTCATTTTAAAAAAATAACCACGTGGCATGAACATTCCCTCAGTTACTAACAATTATAGACTGGCACATTTTGCAAATAATGCACACTAAACTAACGTACGATTACGACTATGACAATAACAACACGATCTGATTTAGATTGTACAAACTGCACACTCCATATCTGCAAGGATGTAGCAAGTTGTTTTGAAATTTTGAAACACATGAAGGAGATTTAGCAATATTTAAACTCAGAATTTCTTTTTGGAAGTGATAACACATACTATACTTTATACAATAACAGTTCCAATTCCAAATGCGAATAAATGGAAAAAATAATAAACTACCAAAGCCAATCGAAATCGAAAGGAAGGATTTGAAAAATTGAAAAAACAACATTAAAAAAATAGCGAGTACGAGTAATACTTAGTAAGAGAGAAAATTTAATAAAGGGTAGGTTGGACATACGAGTTCCATAATGGGGAAGACCATGCATGTTCCTTTGGGCTGATGTAAAAATAGCAGGCAAACGATTCGATTGGAAAATACTTGATTGCCCTTTGTAGGCCTCTTCTAAACCTACGTGATCGTCATGAATGTTCGCCATTTAGAATTCACAAAGCAATGTTTGATAGGAAAGAATATAGCAGTTTAATCAGGATAACTAAGAAATTGTACAGGAAGGTATTCAAGAGCAGTTTTCAGTTTCAGCCTACGTCACATTTCTCAACAAATTGAAAATAATCTCAAAATTCTTTCAAGGTTCTTGGCAATAGTTTAAAGTCAAAACAAAATAGATAGCCTCCCCAGCCATTTAGAAAGACCAGACCACGACCACGGTTGAGTGTGTTTTATGATAGTTATAGTCGTTTACGTGAAAGATACTGTGTAGTTGTGAATTCGCAATAGAGACCTACAGCTCCCCTAATGACAATTCAATACAGTCCCGTTACTGTGTGAGTTTAACAGGAATAAAGATAAGTAATGCAAGAGCATCTCACATGAGCAAGAGATGAGTAACTAATTTCAAAATAATTTCAGTACTTCCTTCTCAAGTAGTAAAGTAGTCGGTAATAATGATTGGCTTCTATATTGGAGAAATGCAAAACTGAGCTACGATAGTAGTGGCTAGCATAGACAAAGATAAAATGATTGGATGGAAGGGATGGGTTGAGTTGATAGAAAAAATAATGATAGATCTATTATGATGTGCGTGAGAGGTAACCTGCGGTGGTCGTCCATGAGGATGCACCAGTAGCCAAAAAATCCTGGGCTGTTCCACTGATGTAACCGTGAAGCAAAGGATTTCCATACGAAGTGTGCTCAATGGGCGCGTAGGGTAAATGCATCGTGTCCTCCATTCTCCGCCCCAACATCTCATCCCGCCTACCATTGTCAATTTCCCGTACAAGGAGACGCACAAACGAAAACAAACCACAGATCAGACCAAAAGTCTCCCCTTCATACAACAAATCTTCTTCTATACTGCTTTATTTTATCCTTCAATTGCTTTAGTTCAATAATCAAAGTACTACAGCACGCTTTTCCTTAAATCGAGTTGGAAATAATCTACCAGTGTAGCATATGGTTTTGATCCTATACTGCCAAAATAAAAGGGGCATGTAATTACCTGTTCAACGGTGAATTACTATGATGGTGGCTACTTGTACTGCTGCTGTGACTTTCATTGGATGTATTCTGGCCGTCGCCACCGCTGCCCGTACTGTGGTGATGGTGGTGATCGCTGTGGTGACTATGATGATTACTATGATGGTGATGATCCAGATGAAAGTCAATTATGCTTGGTTTTTGATCTACATACTCATTCTGATAGTGGGACACATTATTATTGGTTTCTCCGTTGGTTCCAGTCTCATCCTGTGGTTCTCCGTGGTCACCACCGTGATGTCCACTACCTCCGCTGCCGCCAACACCTCCACCACCACCACTATTCACTCCTCCTCCTTGATTCCCACCGTGATGATGCAACGAAGGATGGTTGTGCTCCGGATCATTGAATAAATAATTAAATAGATCTTGATGTCCAGCAATTTGTTGTCGCTTGACAATTGCACCGTGGTAATGATTATTTAGGATGTTGGTGTGATTATTGGAGTTAGGATGGGAGTTGCCTATGAGAGCGGACAGGTTGAGGTTGAGATTACTTGAGCTATTTCCACTGACATTGTGAACACTGTGAGAATTGTTACTGTGGCTATGATGATGGCTGTGGCCGTTCAAATCAAATTTATTCGAGCTACTGATATTGTTGTGACCATGTCCGTGACCATGACTGTGGTTACTGCTGCTATGATGATGGCTATTATCTAAATGTCTTTCCACGATCACACTTGGATGTGGGGTTGTGATTGGGAGGGAAAGAGGTGGACTTGGAATGGGTGGAAGGTGTGTTGGAACTCCGGGCGTTGTGGAGGTTGACACGGAGGAATTCGAGTCTGAGCCGTCAGAATTGTCCGAGCCCATTTTCATCTGTGGAATTTTGACAATTAGACACATGCATAATTAAAAATATTGAATTACTCTTGAATGTAACTTTATGCCACTACTCGTTGTAGCACATTATTGCTGCACAAAAGTAAAAATAAGTCAAGGGGAAATAATTCGTCGTTTTCATTTCGGTCGAAACTACTTGCTACTTAACTACTTGAATAGGTATAATTACATATGTATACTCTGATTCTAAGTATGTTCAGATTCATTAGAAAACCAGCATATTATAACCTACGTAGATTAGAATGGCGAGCAAAGATTGAAATACTAGATGCGAAAAAGAAATGGAAGGTTTAAAATAGTATTTTTCGATTTTAAGAAAAAGTCA
>JAAXYX010005296.1:0-11081 GCA_036851915.1 Ptenothrix huangshanensis | reverse complement strand
GTGGAAAAGAGGAAGAAAAGGATGATAAGGCGAAGAAGGCACAGAAGAAGAAGAAAACTGGCCCAGTTAAAAGAATGATGCTAAGCGAAGATGAGTAAGTTGAAAGTCAATGTCATATGTCAACATGTAATAATATCATCTGTCATCTATTTTGATGTTTGATACATTTTTGTCATTTTATTTTGTTTCATTTCGTTATTGTAAATGTATTGTTTTTAAACATTCAAATTGGAATTTATTATGCTTTTTAAAATTTTTCTTCATGGGTTATTTTGATTTTGAACTTAATTAACCTAGTTTTATATTTATATCGCCATTTAAATGGTTTTAATTTTGTGTCAGATCATTTTTTCACTTATCTAATTGATTTTGCGTACACAACCATACTTTAGTATATATTATTTAAGTTAGATTTATTTTGAATAAATTTTGTTGTTGTGTGTTCTAATTGGTCCTCCTCTACAGACTAACTGGTAAAAACGGACTCTTGAAATTGGAAGAGATATTCAAAGATTTCAAATTCCGAGGAAAAGGTTATGAACTAAGCGATTTGGATCACATGCTTTGCAAGTACGAGCATTGGTGTCATGTCATGCATCCCAAATACCCATTCGATCAAGTTATTGAAAGAATCGAATTTCTCGGTGCAAAGAAGCCGCGTGTGAAAGTACATCTGAAGAAAATTCGGATGGGTCTCATCAATAGTAGTAACATAGAAGATGGTATGATTCCTGAAGGTCTGGCGGGTGACAGGGATAGTGAAGGGGAGGTAGAGAATATTCATCACGAAAGAGCTAATTCTCCTGAATTTGATGTCCGAAATGAAAGGCAAAACGAAGTGGGGGTAAGACCTACTGCCCGTAAAGAATTTGATTGGACCTCGCATAATCAAAACCTAGCCGATGATTTCCCAGACGAGGATGATGACGATGCTCTATTTGCATCGATCGATATTGGCGAAGGGGGTGAGATTGTAAATAATACTAACATCAGCCAGACAGCCTCGGCTAAATTGCAATCTCAGAAGTCCATAAACGGGGACGAATCCTTGCCGTCGCCTAGTTCAACGAAGAAAAGTAAAAGTAGGAGAGGCATTCGTGGCTCAAGGTCTGATAATGGTTTGTCTTCCGGAAGTGACTCTGATGATGACAAGGTTACTCAAAGTAAGATGAAGGCTCCCAAAAAGGCGATCATAAACTCTGATGATGAAGATAGTGAAGATGACCTTCGTTTACTTTCCAATGCTACAACAACCACAAGTCCTGGTAAAAGTACTAGTAGCGGTAAACCATCACAGCCTGAACCAGATACTATAGATAATTCATCTCAATCTTCAGCATCATCTTCCACGTCACTATCACAACCTGCATCTACTGCAAGTAGCAAGAAAGAGCAAAGGCTTCCGTTCCAAAATTCTGACGATAGTGATGATGACCTTCGTTTGCTATCCACAGCAACCAAAAAACTGCATAACGGAAGTAGCAGTGAAAATAGTAAGATCCTCGAAAGTTCAAATAATGCTAACACTAACAAGGAATTGAATTCCAAATCCAATAAGAAACATAACGGTACAGTAGTAAAGAAGCAAGCGCCAAAGGTCGCGACCAAGACGAAGGTCAGCAGTTCCGTCCCAAGAACAAGTGCGAATAAGCGTCGTCGTTTTACTAGCTTTGACGATGAGGATGATGAAGATGAGGGTAAATTAGTTATTGACGAAGAAAATAATTCAAACTCACCTCGCAAGGTAAATCTTAACTCAGATTCAGAAAGTGAATCAGAAAAAAATAAAAGTCAAAATAAAAGCAAGAGACTCCGACTCGATAGTTCCGATGAAG
The DNA here is from genome assembly GCA_036851915.1 of Ptenothrix huangshanensis. Lineage (NCBI taxonomy): Eukaryota > Metazoa > Arthropoda > Collembola > Symphypleona > Dicyrtomidae > Ptenothrix > Ptenothrix huangshanensis. The sequence continues at coordinate 9,246 of JAAXYX010005296.1, read as the reverse complement.
ATGATGATCCTATGGAGCGTAGTAGCAGCAGCAGTGTTCTGCCTGCTAAGGAAAGGAGTAGCCAACGACGACGAGTGATTTCGGACGATTCTGACTAAAAATATTACCATTATCATTATAATTGAGTGTTGACGTATCCACTCGATCAAGTTTATTCATAATACAGTTCTTTGATTACCGATTGTCCATTTTCCAAGTGTGTCAGTCAATTTCAAGTAATTATTAATTTTTCGAAACTTTTTTGAATAAATTATTATAACATTTGAAATTCGAATTCTATTTATGTACGAATATTTGCGGATTGCTGTTTTTAGCGCGAATTTACAGAGTGATTCAGTCCTGCTTCTAAACTCAGGATTAATTAATGGACCTATGACTTTACACAATTTGCTAGATGTACATAGGTATGTATCTTTTAGACTTAAACGTTACTAGGTATTGCGATTTTTTCTCTGAAGACGAATGACAAGCTACCTTGATTTACGTTTAGCAGAATAATGGTACATATGTATTTTTCACTGGACTTTTACCATAAGTATGAAATGAAAAGAAATCCACTTTTAACTGGTTTGTGGTTTGGTCTGGTCTAAACCTTAAGAAACATGTTATAACCGGACTTCTTTGGTAAACCAATACGTTGACTGTATTACGTACCTATGTAACAAAAAAAGAATGATTGTGGTTTAATAGCTTAGCAACAGAATAGTAACATAGTAATGTTGACATTCGACGTTGACGTTGACAGTAACCTCCAAAACTCTGAGAAAAAATAGTCCATTAGCTAAGCTCAGCTGACGACGACGACTGATGCCATGGACAAATATCCGTGGAAAAATCATGACTTATCTGCATGAATTTCTTGGGAGTCGCTCATCTTACTCATTCATAATAAATCTGATGCACTTTTTATACATTTGCAAAACTTCATGTTTGCAGGTAGATACGGATGGTGTAACAATGAATCAAATTTTAAATAAATTGGAATTTTGCTACCAAATTATAAATTATGTACACTATATATAAGCTTCCCCTAAACTAGGCTTTTTTGGTAACTATTTCCCAAATGTCAAAGGCAAAGGTAGAAGATACATAATTGCCTGCTTACACAAGGAAGAATCAAGAATGGGGGTACCTACCTACATAAGTGTGATACATATTTAATTGTGTATATTATGTAGGTATTTACGTGAGTGCAGGAAATGCATATGAACTGATATTTTTTCCTGTAATTATAGCACCAAATTAGACAGTTTGAGATACGAAAGAAAGATTAGGTGTATAGGTACCTCCGGCCTCCGTTTGCTACCATGTGCGAAAAAGAGCAGACATTTATCACGGATTATGCAAACAAAAAAAGCAGCGCAAAAACTTCACCTAGAGTTCCAGAAACTAAGCTGATGATGAAGCAAATTTCGCTGTCATTTTGCCAGCTTAAAAAATAGCGGCGTGAATTCTTAGAGATTTCTGACTCTTATGCATGCTTATGCTTATGCATATTTATATTTTTTTTTATTTCTTGGACATTTAAATTTTAGAATTATTGCTTTGTTTTAGAATCAGAACCTGGAAGTAGTGCTTTTAGATGTGGTATGAAATAATTCTGAATTACTGCCAAACTTTTTGTGAAGAAACTAATCATAAGCGTAAAAATAATTTTAAATTTCTAATGTAAATTCATACGTCATTTACTATTCTCCTGCAGTGAACTGCACTTGCATGTAGTTTTAATTTTTTTTTTAAATTACGAAGCATTTTTTAGAGTTTTGTTTACGTCATAATTTCACCCAGACATGATTCCTTCCAGATGGTTAGGTTGTCTATGTATGTAATTATTATTAAAGTCATTCATGCAATTACTGACACGTTTTTACTTCTTTGGATAATAACATAATGCTTCGATTATCGGATGCTGTCGCATTAACACACTAAACATACATACTTATTCTGTTTGGATTTCGCAAAGAAATGGACAAGAAGTAATTATAGCTTATTTTCACCTAGGAGGCATTCTCACGATGACGATGACGATTGTGTCTCATCAATTTAACCACGTGGAATTTTTTTCGGTTGGTCATTACTCTGAAATGTAATTATAAAATTCTACAATCTACAATCTTGGTACTAAGGATAAACTACGATGGAAAATTGGACACCAGATTGTACAAAATTGTGGATATTTCCAAACTGTGATGATGAAGATTCACTTTGACAAGACTACCCGTGGCAAGTGACGTAGCATTGACATTGACTTTGACGTCAGCTAGACCATGGATCCGGTCTAATAATGTACTTACAATTACCTTAATCCGCACTACGTCATCCATGATTATGTATTTGCATTGTACGCCCAGTAGCACGAAAAATTAGACGAAAAAGTGATTCTCTAAACACAATTACCTATTAACAATCTTCCCCATGTTCATTTCGTATTGCGCACAAGAAAATTATTAGTTTCTTGATAATTCAAATTCGTGTCTACAATTAAAATGATTTGTTTTAAATTTTTTACACCTTTTTTTCCTGAAAGTGTAAAGTTGGACACAATGCTAATTTGATGCTAGGTAGGTATGTAATGCTTAGGAAAAGGAGTCATTCACCGGATCTGGGTCCTTCATTGTTGCGTCTTCCTCACCGAATATAAAAGCCTAGGAGGATTGTTGGAAAGACAAGCACTTCTCGTTTGCATCTCCAACAAACGAATCCTATTAAAGCTATAGTATCAAAATTTCGATTTTGAGATTCTTCAGCTACAAGCGAAAATCATCATGAACAAATTCTTGGTAAGTTTTTTATTCCAATTCAAATTACTACATTATTTTACCTTCCGACTTCCAATTGATTATTATTTAAGTAGTTTTTCACACTTTCGTTTTTTAAATAGAAATTGAATTTTTAATTCACTTTTTAATTTTTCATTGCAGGTAATCCTCGTCGTTGCAACCGTTTTCGGTTGCTGCTATGCTGCTGATCACGTTCGTCGAGTGAGATCAGCTGCTGCTGGTGGCGAAGATCTTGACGCAGCCCAGTCCGGCTGGGGTGGTGGTGGCTACGGCGGATATGGTGGTGGCGGTTATGGCGGCTATGGAGGATTCGGTGGAGGTGGATTCGGTGGCGGATATGGTGGATATGGCGGCGGATACGGAGGAAGAGGATTCGGTGGAGGTGGTTGGGGCAGATAGACAAACCAAAAAAGACGAACTGCTAACAATCAATCACAATCACTGAACATCGGATTCGGATTAGAAGAAGTTTAATTACTGCTAAACTTGTCTAAAGTCTATGCTATTGCATTACTATCATTGCAATTAAGTACTTTATGTGATATGGTTCAAATTCTCGTATTCCTTTTACACTTGTTCGCTCTATGAACAAGGAATCATACAGAATTTCGAAATTTTCTTGGAAAATGGAAAATTGAATGTTTTTAGTTCCATGTATTTTTTCCTTTTACACTTGTTCGCTCTATGAACAAGGAATCATACAGAATTTCGAAATTTTCTTGGAAAATGGAAAATTGAATGTTTTTAGTTCCATTTTATTACGAATTTTATTTGTACGGACTGTAGTAATCTATTATTTTCGAAATGCGATTAAAATAAAATATTTCTTTTTAGGCATAATTCACTTTTGATTTTTTGAAAAGTATTTGAATGGTTCATATAATATGACATCGGAATGCATGCATACATACAACACATATACAGTTCCAAGCATAGTTATGTGGTTCTATATAACCCAATCGGTATCTTTGGACCATGGCATGGAAATGGAAATTCCCATCCCATTGTTGCCTCTCAGGAGTCTTTATTACCGTTGACATTTTCTCATAATTCAGCATCATTATGCAGAACATTCGTCTCATCGGTAACGACAACAACAAAGAAAATGAATAATGACTCGAAAGAGTTACACCGAATTGAATTGATGATTGAATGCATCGCGAATCGCATTTGTATTTTTTCACGTAAGATATTTTTTCAATAGTTACGTTCTCATTCTTTCGTTCTCCTGTCAGTTTAAGTCTCGTTTGTTGGTGGCATTGTAGAGATGCTGTTTTTGCTCCCTTGTCGTGTCCAGATGATACCTAGTACTAATGCGTACATAATAGCTGATTCGTTATGCAAGAATGACTCAACATAAACATGGACAAACAAAAAGTATTCTGATGCAGAATCATAGATGTGTTTAATACAAAAAGATATGCAATATGAAATATGTACCTATATATACAATGCAGTGAATTGAATGCTAAATTGCGATTGCCCAAATTAGTATCGACAGAATCTGGTCCAGTACAGAGTTGGTAAGTAAGATTTATCAAGCGATGCAATGTGTATGTAAGTTAAACGGTGTTAATTATCTCTGTATTAGTAATCGTAGAAGTAGCATCTTGGTCTCTTTTTATTTCTTAAATTCATTTTTTTATTATAAAGTTTTTGCAGCAATTGTAGTTCGAAAGAAAGGATGCTCAAGGCTTCAAAAATTGATCACTATCTGTATTGGGCTATTGACTATAAAAGTGGATTGCTGGTCCAGGCTAAAACATCAGTCTCAATTTGCATCCTCCAGCTACATACAACCTCCAAGTGGCAATCGCAACTGCGAATATTTACCAAAACTAAAGTACTTCACACCGGAGCAATCGTTCCAAAGTTAAATCTCAGTTTTTAAATCCTAGCTCTGAAAATGAAGGTAATAAATTCCTTTTGAAATTTTATTTTTGATTGGCTGCACTTTGCTAAGCTATAATAATAATTACTTACTAATAATGATTTTAAGTGCAGAAAGGAAATTACTTAATCATTATTAATTTAAATGTATATTAATACAATGTATTAATAAGAACATTAATTTAATTACCATTTATTTTTCATTCCTTGTCTTCTGTAGATTACTCTTGCGTTGCTTGTGTTGGCAATGGTGTTTGCCTTAACATATGCCCAAGGATACGGAGGAGGAGGTGGATTTGGAGGAGGAAGGTATGGCGGTGGCGGTGGCTTCGGAGGTCGAGGCTATGGCGCCCGTGGAGGCGGTTTCGGTGGTCAAGGAGGCTATGGAGGCTATAACCAAGGTGGTGGTGGATACGGCCAGTACACAGGCGGTGTTGGTGGATTTACCGGTGGCGGTGGATATGGAAGATAATTATTTTTATCGGAATTTGGCACACAAAACAAATGTAACTGGTTCACCACTTCAGCTTGTACTGGAACAATGTCTGTCTTGAAAACTAAAAATGCACTGATTACTCTTTAAAAACAAATTTTGTTACTTGTATTACTTCACGTAATTACCTACTAATAATTACTAATACCTGTGTACTTTTAGTATAGTTTCTAATTAGGGTCTTTAAAATACCTGTGATTTAAAAAATTAAAATGAGAATTTGCAATTTGGAAAACAGTTTGTTTTAATTTATTTCAATGAATTTTATTTTGTCTTATTTGACCGCTTTGTACATACCGTAAAAACTCTAATTATGGCCTGCCTCTAAATATAGCCTGTCTCCTTATTTAGCCGGGTCAAATCCTATGCTTAAGCATTACGATGACCTGGGAGAAAAGTAAATATTTACAATGATAGCCCGGCTATAATTAGAGTTTTTACGGTAGTATTGATAGCTGCTGCATGCTGCATCGTATTGGACACTCATTTAATTAAATGTAGTGTCATCGTCATAAATATTGTACCAATTATAGTAAAATTGTTTTGGCACAGTCTTTTAGAACACCTACGAACTTGAAATTGTTAAATCGCAGTATTTTTTCACTATATGCATCATAAATTAAAAGCGGAAAAAAATCATCAAGTCTAATGCTTTATTTAAATTCAAGAACTTTGTAGTAGAACTTAGAAAACGAACACAAAGTGAAAAAAGTGCTACACAATTAAATGATTAAATATTTAAATCGGTATTCTAACAGTGCATCCTCTAACATGTTAACTGGGTGCCACAATGGTCTCATAGTCAGCCCACTCGTTGTGGCACGCAGTCTTCAGCTTGGCACCCAGTTCAACAGTACAATTGGCACTATTCGAGTGCCGGACTTAAGGAGATTAATAAAAATACTTAATTAACCTTTTAAGGACGGCTTATATAAGAAAAAATAACATGGATCCTTATGGAAATAACAAAGGACAAATTTGTCCCTATCGTCCTTAAAAGGTTACATAGATTTTTAAGCTTGTGGAACACAAACGAATCTAAATTAAACATGGTAGTATTAAAGACTAAATATAACCGATCAGTTCCATAGCAATTTTGAGGCTTGGTGTATAGACTTGCAGTCAGGCAGCATAATAAACAATTTATTTTTCGTTGGTCTGACCATTTTAGGATTGCTGGGAACAAAAAGGGAACCAGTTTGTCAGCACGTGGGCATTTATTAAGTGTGGCATTATATTTGGAGGAATTTGGAGTAGTTGTTGGGCCAGTAAAAAAAATTATGTACTAGACAGGTTCGGCCAGGGCCGAGAATGCCGGCCTTGACCAGGTCATCGGCCCATGGGCCGACATCAGTTCGAAAAATTGCATTTTAGCTTTTACAAAAACATTTCTGTGTAGGAATTCCTACTTGTTTGCTAATTAAATTCACAGGAATGCTTTCTAAAGCAAGTTCTCACATGTACAGTAAAAAATAAATGGGCGAGAACCTGAATTTTTTGTTTAATCTTTTGTTGGTAAATGGGCCAAATGGGGTGCTGGACCGGGGAACCAAACGGCCCGGACCATGTGGCTGGGCCTTAAAATTGGCCCGGCCCAGCCCGTAAAGTCAGGTACGGCCCGCACCATGCCGACCACTAGTTTGGAGCACTTTTGGGAAAATCAAGGAAAAAAATAGTTTAAGAATTTTTTTGTCATACAAACATTTGGAAAAAAATATCAATAAAGTCCTGTGCAGGAACTTCTAAAAGATGGAAAATTGATCATAAATTGGTGAAAAACCCGGCGAAAAATGGAGAATAGTAATAATTTTTTCTTAAACGTGTCTACAAAAGATAATTTTTCAACCTTCAAGTCCTTTTTTCATATGCATCCCCAGCAGAGGAAGGCTAGGAGTGACAGGTGTGAAAAACGGCATCCTGGGCAAAGCTGCCCCACTCATATCTTTCGAACCACTTGCTTGATTCAAATGAAATTTTTATTGGCTCAATGGCTCAACAATATTAGGGTGTCTTTAATCCCTTTGGAGAAATATCATATAAATCACCATTTTTATTTTCAAATTACAAAATGGTGCGATTTTTTAATTTCAAAGTTTACCTTTCTTGAAAAAACTCAAAATCCGTATTTATGATCCGATTAATGCCAAACTTGTTATATAAAATATTATATATAAATATATATTAATATATAAATATTAAAACAACATCTTGAACACATTTTTGGCTACACGTTTTTTGATTTGAGCATTCGTTACGAAGCTATGCGACAGCTGAGTTTGGTTATGAGGCGTTAAACCTCAACATCAGTTTAATTTGACAAAATCGCACTTTGAATAACTTATCAAATCAAAACTTTTATGTTAGGCTTGCCCCATTTGTGAATATATTTTCACAATGTGTGGAGAGAAACTAATGAAACATTCATTCATTGAATTCGTGAGAATAAAGTGTATTTCAGAGTTTCAGACAACTATTTTTAGGTAATGCGAATGGTGAGAATTGAGAATTCAGAGAAAATGTAAAAGTATGCGGGCAGTTATGTTGGAAAAAATCAAGGAGCTTTGGAAGAACAATAAAAATAGGTGCCAATATTTTCGAATTTGTTTGAGAAGTTTCGTTTTTCTTCAATGAAAAAGCGGACACTGTTTGGATTATAGCAAAAAACAACTAACTCACCGTGTTTAGTGATTCTGACTTGGAAAAACATTTGTAGTGATGGGAGCTTCGAGATTTTGTTGGAAATCCTTTGATTAGTCTACAAAATTATTATGAAATAAATAGTCATGCATTTCGGGATAAAATGTTGATGAATGATTGTTGAAAATCGTATTTTAAAACATTGAAAGAACAATAACAATTAATGCTAGCCAAAAGTGGTTTTGTAAAAGGTTCTTAAAAGGATTCTTATTTTATTCAACACACCTATATGTGAGTGCATGAACTTTATAAGTATTTCACCCACGCTATAGAATGTTACGCCTGCAGATACAATGAAGGAAAGGTACTTTAAGGCTAATAATCAAATATTGCTTAAAAATACTAAAAAAACCTACAACTTGTATCCTTACGATTGTTTGTCCGTATGGACATATTTTTAAATGCATTCGAAACTATTTTTTATAAAGAAAGCGCCCATGTATAAAAAATGTGCCCTTTTTGAAATTTGGCACCCAGTAAACTTTTCTTAGAGGAGGCTCTGTATCCTAATCATCAGATGCTTGTCCTTTAGCAAAATTAAGAAACACTTGCTCCAACGAAGTCTGGCCCACACTGTAGGCTTCCAGCTTGAATATAGGTTTGGCTTCCTCCATTGTCCTGAACAAGTCACCCAGATTTAGCTTTGTATTTCCTACGTGGTAGTGAACGTAGCCTGGATGAATGTCCTTCAAAACTGCACCTGGAAAAGCTTTTTCAAGAAAGTTTCTCAGCGGCAGGAGCTCAAGTTCCCACTCCAATAGCGGGGGTGAGAGCGAGGACTTCTTTTCCTTTCCCATTGCTTTAACCTTATTTAACGTTTCCTATTATATTTGCGTTCAAACCGAAAATCAAATGAATATTATTCTTACAACTTTGATTATTCTAATAGCACTTTTAATTATTGAAAACCAATTGATGAATCTGTTTTAAAAAAAATAACTGATTTGTACTTTTACCTCTAAACTTTTCTTATTGTTTGCAATCTTTGTACGAATCTGGGCAGTGACGGTGTAGCCATCGCCAAATTTTGATTTCAAGTGCTGGGTTGAACCCAAGCAACGGAATTTTCCGTTAACCATTACGACTAATCTTGTGCAAAGAGCTTCACATTCTTCCATACTGAATTTAAAGAAGGAAATTAAAAGAGAAGACAGAAACAGTAAAATACTGACCTGAGTACTTTTGACGGCCATGTATATCTACATTAAACAATTATTTCGAAAAAAGTGCATGGTTTGGTTTAAATTACCTATGTGTGGTCAAAACGACTGAAGCACCGGCATCGCGAACTTTCGAAATACAATTCCAAAGATGACGTCGTGCCATCGGATCCATACCAGTCGTTGGCTCGTCCAAGAAAACGACCGGAGGATTTCCAACTAGGGC
>JAAXYX010005295.1:0-11082 GCA_036851915.1 Ptenothrix huangshanensis | reverse complement strand
GTATACAGTCAAGGCCACTTACCCTAGAATTAGAATCCCGCGAGTGAAGTTTCCGAGCTGGCCCAGAAATTGATAGGCCCCGGCTACTAGTTTTAGTTGACGGCAATCATCATCATCGGAGGATGATGATGATTTCATGATCACGTAATCACGTTCCACTTCTAGATTAACATAATGCATATAGGTACCTACAGCAATAATATATAGAAGATCATAGCTGTAATAACTTATACCATCCGCCATCCAGTAATTAGTAATATATACATTGTTTTTCATGTATTGTATTGTTATATATTGTAGGGCACCGAGCACATACTGTATATGTTGGAGTACATGTTCCCGGTGCTGGAAACGCAAATGGAAATCACAGAAGAAGATCACATCACCGGCGACATCGCCACCACAAACCTGGTGGGAAAGATGACAGAGATGAAGATCGCCCTCGTAAGTTAACTTCTACGGTATTGTTCTGTTTATAGTCTTACTTGCTTTATTTGATTGACGAAACAAACAAACGAAGCAAGCGTAGTAGCCTAGCCAGTGCACCGGCTAGGTGTGATCAAGAATATAATAGGTACATACAAAAGTTTGAATCCAACTTATTTCGGGCTTTATATATTACGTGTATGTGATTATCAAGCGCAATTTCTGTATGTATAATAATAGCGTAGCTAGGTGTAATAATAATATTAAATAAAAATAACGTATAATATAATTAATGTATGTCTTATATAACCTACACTCTCCAAAGTCGAAATCTTAAAAAAAAAATAATCATCTTAGATGAGTAAGAGATTTAGATGAATAGCAGATAGTGAAATGCTGTTAAAGCGACACTCGTTATAAAGTCAATTTAGTGTTAACGACAGCACGTGACCTCCCCTTGAAAAAACCTGTGATCTCCTATGTTAAATAGTCTTCAATAACGTCACTTTTTAAAGCGACGTGTGCGTTATACCGTCCTGCTANACTCTCCAAAGTCGAAATCTTAAAAAAAAAATAATCATCTTAGATGAGTAAGAGATTTAGATGAATAGCAGATAGTGAAATGCTGTTAAAGCGACACTCGTTATAAAGTCAATTTAGTGTTAACGACAGCACGTGACCTCCCCTTGAAAAAACCTGTGATCTCCTATGTTAAATAGTCTTCAATAACGTCACTTTTTAAAGCGACGTGTGCGTTATACCGTCCTGCTATAAGTTCTCGCACAATCACATTCACTTTCTGTTTGAAAACTTTATAGCGTCATGGATTTTTAGTTTGCAAGTCTTCAGTTGTATAATCTAGTTGTACAATTTATTGCATATGTATGATGTAATTTTTAATTATATGTGGTATATACATATTGTGGAACAGAAGTTGAATATTCAATTTTATTGTTTATGAGTTAAGATAGGAAGGCTATGCCACTAATTATAATGTATCCGGGTACATTCGTGCTAATGATAAGCACTCAACGTCCTGGTGTTCAATTGTGTTTGAAATGGTACCTGAATTACAAACAGAAAAAATAAGTAAGCGTCGATTTAGGACTCGATCAATTCAGTATTTTAGATTGTTTTGTTTCAACTGAACTTCACCGAAGTAGAGGTTTGATTGTTTTGTGCAGATTAAAAACTTGTGATAACTGAACTTCATTAGATTTTTTGGAGGATATTATCGCTGCACATTTATTTTTAAGCATAGAATGCATAAAAATAAAGCGTTTATCCTTTACATTAGAAAAAAATTAGAAATAATTAGATTAGTGGAAAGCGGTTTAAAACGTGTCGAAATTGCAAAAAAAGACGTAAATCCTAAGAACGAAAATCAGGGCTTAATACAGAAATAAATTAAATTCTTACTGACTGCATGCTATGCAACACCAAGTTAAAAAAAACAAGACATTTTTGATAAAGTGGGTAGACATTAACTGTAGCGCCTAGTTGATTACCATCTCCTTTTATTACAAATGTTTCCGTGCAATTTGGGGGGGGGGGGAAGTGGGAGGGTTAAAAGACAATTTTAGGGCCGAGCGAGAATGCGGCAGCCTGACCAACGCCTGACTCCAAACTCATGATTAGGAATGTGATCCACAATGTAATAATGCGAAATAGTAAAAAGTAAATAAAGGGAAAAATGGGTTACGAGTCTGTAAGAGCTCAGCTGGTAATCAAACTATAAACTCCTATATTTTTACTTCTCGTTATATCGTCCGAAAACGGGAGGTGTCGTTGCAAAGAGATTTCACTGTAAGTAACAGATGTCTTTAAAATCATCTCGCGATGGATTGGTAAAACTCACATCTAAGATGAGTAACAGGTGAGTAACAGATGGGTAACAGATGTCTTTTAAACCATTTACGGATGAGTTGACAAAACTCGTCTTGAGATGATTTAAACACACATCATCAAGATAAGAAAAAATACATCAAAAATTCATCAAAAAATCAAAAAAATCAAGATCAATCAAGATCAAAAAAACTCATCTCAAGGCGAGTTGTCAAAACTCTTTCTGATCAGAGAAAAAGCTAAGCCTAAAAAATCCATAGATTTCTTACTTTTATTGTTACGATTTCGAGTTTGGAGGGTTTACATATAGGTAGGTATATGTATTAAATACTTGCGAGTTGATATATTACCCAAGTTCCCAAATATCAAGGCATTTTACTAAGGATAGAAGCAGGGATGTTGCATTTTACCATCGAAACTTATTACCTGTTATTTATGTACATTTCACGGCTTCGCTTCGGAAGCAAATTGGTAGCGTATAATCCCAAAAATTTCATGTTTAAGTTTAAATGTGGTCATTTATTTGCGCTAACCCTAATTATTTCAATTGCAGCAACACCACCCGCCCAACGAGTTCAGTTTATTTTGGGAGAAGATGCTGACGCTGATGGAAACCACGAATCGCATCCCCTTTTCTCCGAAATGGAGGAACTCGTGCAACAAGGGGATGATATGGAATGGAAGGAAACTGCTAGGTTTGAAATATTAACATTAGTGGTATACCCTATGACTTTCCCCTTCCACCGTTCGACTTCCACTTTTGCAATTTCCACGGATATTTTCATATTAAAGCGATGTTACCGCGTGGAGGAAGGCCGATCCGATGAAATCTAAAACGTAGCTTTCGCGGTGTCATGAATCACTATTCACCATTGGTGTGCAAACAAGGTAGAAGCAAAATAATCTCGATGCGAATAAACTTTATGATTTTGGGCAAGAGTAAACTAAACTGCTGAACTGAATCATCAATGTTAATTGGTGTGCAAAGAAGGAAGTGGAAAGTGGAAAGTCATTGGGAATACAGGTACCTATTAATTTCGGTTTGTTCAATTAATTTGATACTCGTTTTGGAAGTACAGCTGCAGGAAAACGTTATATGTTGTGTGATGTTTTTGTTCACATTACTTTGTTTTAGGTGGGTCAAATTTGAAGAAGATGTGGAAGAAGGCGGTAACCGATGGTCTAAACCTCATGTTGCCACGCTTTCACTTCATTCGTTGTTTGAACTGCGAAGTTTACTTCTAAACAACATTGTAATGCTCGATATGGAAGCGCTCAGCCTTGATCAGATAGCTGATCTTGTTCTGGACAACATGATCAGTTCAGGGCACTTGGCGGATGCATCCCGAGACAAAGTCAGGGAGGCTCTCCTTCGTCGTCATCGGCATCTCCATGAAAAGAAAAAAGAAAACAACTCCTCTGGAAATATGTCGAGACTTCCTATCATTCGTTCTCTAGCTGAAATCGGGAAAAGTCATTCATCTAGCAAATGTAAGTACACCATTTGTTTGACCTGTAGCTTTAGTCTGTACACAGAAAGTATCGGATTCCACTATATGATTACCAAGCTATGATCCGGATATGTGAAACTTGTTTACATTAGACATTAGACTATCGTCACTTAAATCTTATTATTATCTTAGTCATTTAAAAGTACGCACTACATTTTGATTGATTCCGTGAATGTTTTGGCAATGACTATGCTTATTTGACATTGTTTAGACTCGAACAAGGAACATGATTTATTTGTACTTGTTTATAATTGGTGCATTCGACAGCTTTCTTATTCGCTTTCTGCGGACTTGTATCTTTATACACAAGTTCATACTTTTACTTTTGCAGCATAGTTGTTTGTATTTATTTGTGTGAATGGAATTACCTCACACTCGACATGCGACATGCGTTTCCTTAAATAGACGTAGTTATTGACGTACTAGAACGAACGGCATTTAATCGCTATCTTCTGTCGTATGAAAATACAATACATTATTTAATCAACTCCAAGCAAGGCTTCATTACTTCATACCAACTCGAAGGCTAAAACTATAAATAACTTTGTTTATATTTTGCTTTATTTAAATAGGGCCGTCGCAAGAGGTGTAATTATGGCATTCATGATGCTTGTGGCTTCTCGAATCTAGAATTGTTTACATTACATTATCCCTATTTACTGTAATAGGCACATACAGAAAGTAAATCGCCCGATTATTTCTTTATATTAGATTTATATTATTCTCTTGTAAGTTGAGCTGCTCAACTTCAACACTACTGGTTGATTCGGTAATGAGTATATATATCATAGTGATAATCATAACTACCTATTAGAATTGTATTAGTAGTAGCAGTGTACGTATTGGTCGAGTTGTAAATTGACCATTGACACTTCTCTTTGCTCATTGAGTCGTTTATCGGTTAGACTAATCTGCTCCTTAGAAATAAAACAATACTTATAAAGTTAACCTTATTAGCAGTAATGACAAATTATATTATAATCATCTAAACCTATAATAATCTAAGTAATGTAAACTGATACTTGTGTGGTCTTCGAAATGCAGTAGGCACTATTTATACTAAAGGACCTGATATTTAAATAGGTAGCTATAAATCGAATCTATAAACCAAGCCATCTTGATTCTTACTGAGTTTACAAAGGATAATTATGTGGTAAAGGTGTCCTTAGGACAATAATTTTCACAAAACTCTCATGTGTTTTGTGGGAAAACACCCAACTGGTATTGCTTTAATGACACGTACGAGGAGAGGCGCACGTTTAACGCATTAAAATAAGTGATTTATTCGGAGTTACATACTATTGTAGCAATAAATAAATAAAAAATAAACATGATGATAAGCCTAGAGTCTAGAGTAACTGCTTGTTTTAGTTGCAATCTTGTGTTTCCTGTTGTACTTAGTAAAGCAACTTGTTTGACAAAATTATCAACATGTGAGTCATCAATGCATCCTCTACTACCTACTGTATTATAGTACGCTGCGAGTCTGTGAGTGAGTCCGTTTTTAAATGTTAATTGTACTGAAGATCACTTTTCCATCGAAAACAGAGATCATATTGAGGTAGACAGACTAGTTGAAGTAGATGTAAGGTTGAGCAGCTTTTTGTTGGCTAGAATTCCAGTGTAACAGACAGTTAATTTAGTTAATCAACAGTAATAACAATAGACAGACAGCTAGACCGACTGATTCAATAAATAATGTCTTTTCACCACGGAACGTTGTGTCCGCGTGCATTTTACGGTGCGTTATATGTATAATGAATGTAACATCTTCAAATTGGAATAATTAATTAATTCTAATGTTTCTTAACCCTTTTAATGTGTTCAGCTAAAGCTGATTGTACCATCTCGAATTCTGATTCTGATTGTTGGATTCACTCATCCATTTTACATTAGTCAATTTTCTCTTTCATTCACCTGCACCTGCTCACATCGAGATGCATCTTCTGTTCAGTGGATTTCCCCTCTAGGTAGGTGATTTACTTGCCTACACCTGAGGAAAAAGGTTAACTTTGGTGACTTGTGCAGTCTCTACGATCCCTCTATATATACGGGCTGACATAAAAGCACACATTTACTGAATTTTAGATTCGTAAAGTATTCAGAGATGTTAGTCTAATGGTCCAATCATTCAATCTTGTGTACGGATTACAATATCTTAGGTACTTTTTAAAATACCTATTCCGGGACAGACAAAAAGCTGTAGTCTTTCCAAGAACCTTGGTTTGCTTATTAAGGTTAGACTAGAGTTGACGTAAATTATTAGGTTCAGATAATGACAAAAAAACTTCACCTAACAGTATCTATGGTTACTAAATAGTTTCACCTTCATCTATTTACTTATGTCAACTCTAGTCTAACCTTTACTATTAAAACAGCTTCACCCGCCGAGTACGCGATGGTAATTTCTGTAAAAGGAAATGGTTTGAATATGGGTAAACCCGATGAAATGTACTTGGTCAGGTACTTTAGTACACGGTAAAAAATAGACCGTTTACCGGATTTCTATTATTGTCTTATAAAAATCACTATAACAAAAGCATCTATAGAGGTACAATCTCCGAAGCCGAAATCTTAAAAATATAAATGAAACATCTCTTGCTCATCTGAAATGAGTACGAGATTTACAATCCAGGATTAACTGTATTGACGATCAGATGAGTAAGAGATGACTAGGAGATACGTAAAGGCGAGTGAAGATGTGTAGCAGATAAATAACAAATGTATTTCAAATCGCCTCGATATGAGTTAAAAAAAACTCACATCTTAGATGAGTAACAGATGAGGAGTATATGTGTAACAGATAAGTAGCAGATACATTATAAAGGAGGAAGAGATCTGCAATTCAGGATTAACTTTTTCGTGGACGAGATGAGTAAGAAATAGGTTGATTTCGGAGAGTGTACCTATTAAATACGTCAATAGTTTTAAATGTTAACCTTTACTGGGCCCCTCCTAAAATGTTAAGTGATAAATGTGATAGATGTTAATCCATTTTACCGCTTTTCCTGTAAACATTCATGGAAACGACTATTACATTTTTTAAAAAATCGCTATTGATTAAAGTAATAGTTACTTCTATTGCATACCTATTACACCCCAATTTAATGCGCTGCGTAGGTAATAGTTAACCGTGGCGTCATTAATGACGTATACTACAATGTCTACAGAAAACCCTATTAATTTTTCTTACAGGATATTCTATTACCCAATAATTGCATAATAGTTACATGTATTAAAAGTAATGGGTTTTTCGGTAGACTTGTGTGTAATAGAATCTTCTGTAAAAACTGTTGGAGATCACTATTACTTATTGCTATTAATAGGGATACCTGTAGAAAACATTTTACTGGATTTTCCACTGACGACATTTTCAAATTTTACCGAGCTGATTGTTACGATTAATAAGGATCGTCGCATCGTGAAAATAACTATGGTAATGTACAATTTCAAGAACTTCGATTGGGTATGCCTGATGAGGTAAAATGTACTTGTAGTACGCAGTTGTTTAAATTTTTAATTCAAAAAGTAATTTATTACCTGCACAAGTTGGGGAAGTAGAATTTTGAATTCTATAATATACAAACAACGTAGTTTTTTTAAGTACTTTGTAATCACCAAGGTAATTTTTACCATTCTACTATTCTACGCAGGTACTATTCAAGTACTTTTCATCGGGTTTACAGCTAATGTGTTTAGTCTACCCAAACTGAAAGAAGCTGACGTAGTGTTGTCGCGATTTCATCCTTACTTAGTTGTTAGATGTCGTCGATGAAGAGTCAAAATGTCCTAAATCCAAATGCCGCGAAAAGCAAAATGACCTAAGTTCACATTTAAACTAATGGATTTAGGTCATTTTGTTTTTAACGTGCATTGAATTTAAGTCGTCTTGCCTTTTGATGCATTTGGGCTTAGGTCATTTTGACTCTTCATCGACGATTTGTCTTCGAGACAATTACATTTCGACGTGCAGAAAATAAAAGCGTCAGGTTTCTAATTGAGCAATTAAAAATTTTGGATTAAATACCGTAAAACTCCCAATATTTCTCCGCTTCTATTAATTCCCCGGTATAATAATAGAAGTAAAGCCTAGTATATTAACATACGGCAACACACAACAAACACCATTTTCTTGAATTGGACACATCAAACTTTGCGCCATTTCGTGATTCTTTTCCTGATTCTCTACTTCACTGATTGAATAATAAATTCTGAAATCTGTGATACCCCGAGCCTATATTCTTTAGAGAATGATAAACATAGGTGCACTAATTTTTGAAGTTACTTAGAATTCCCCGCTTCTATTAATTCCTGGGTCTAAATAGTTGTTTACGTAATAATTCCCCGTGGAATTATTGGAAGTTTTACGGTATGTCGTCCGAAAAAGCGATGTGTTTGTACGACAGGAAAAATATTTGTTTACGGACGTAGAGTTATGCAACGATTCAGTTTAATTTTACATATTGAACTTTTTTATATATACATTCTGCGTTTTTTAAATATATACACATTTACCGGCTGGCTCAGGCTCAGAAATGGAAAACAATCAAATATTTAGAAATATTTTCAAACATGTGAAAAACAGATTTTGTCGTGTGTGTGATGCGCCATCATAGCTTGAATGATATGGATGGAAATGTGTCACAGTCGCGTCATTTTGCGATTGCAACTTTTGTACTTTTGGTGACCTACGTACATCTCTGGACGTAGTATCTCGGGATCTGCTGTTCCGTACACAAGGGTACGTATTAGTAGCGGAAGTCAGAGATGAAATCACATGGAAACAGAGTTTACCCACCTTAACTTCGCACTTTATTTTCTGTTACGACTGTTTGGTATACCGGCCACCGAAATCAGATGATGCCATATGCCATTTAGGATAAACATGTTTTCAGATGTAAAAAACCAATAGGTATTTAAATAATTTATTGACCAAAGCTTGCCGATCATGTAATAGAATACAATTATACGATATTATAATTATACTTTGTAATATTCTCATTACTTCATAAATATTTTTAGTTGGCCACGTTAATCATCATTCGAATTCTTTAATGAGATTTTCTGTGCACGTATTACTTTTGTAGTTGAGGAGGAACGTTCTCCCAGCGTTGTTACTTCGGAAGAGGCTTTTACGTCTGCACCCAAATCTCAGTTTCTGTTTCTTCCTGGTAAAATTATTTCTATCCATCGGTTTTCAGCTTTTTATTACTAACGTGGCTTTTCGTTTCATTAACATTATTCATAAACTGAGACCACATTTTATTAGTTTATTTGTTATATTAGCAGAAATTAGTCTTAAATCAGGCGTGTTTGGTTACAGACTTAGCCATTGTAACTACATATAATGACGACATTTGTAATTATAGATCGTGGTACTACATTACTACAGTAGTATTCAAACGACATTAAATAATTACTTACTAAAAAGCTTACCAATACGTACGCTGATGGATGCCTATGCCAACGATCGTGTTGTTCCATTGTTAGTATATTATGCCACATTTGTCTTCATCGTGCGGGTTCAAATAAAGTTTAGAATTTATTTTCGTGACAAGGGGATTTATCTATAAAATCCACCTCCGCATGGAAATTCCATAAGGTAAGACACGGCTACTAATTTACACATCTTTTCGGGAGTTGGAGTTTGTTCAAACCATACCGTATTGTAACTACCCAAACGTCTTACTGTCGTTCGTGACTCTCTTGTCACTCTAAACAAAGAAGGACAGAGTAGCAACAGAGGGAATTTAAAACGGTAGCTATTAGCTTTTAAAATTATATTCTCTAATACTATTCTAATTTAATATCACGAAGTCTGGGTCGTGACTTTATGTTAAGCCATTTAGTTGCCCAGATATTCCATTATGACTTGGTAATTATTAGAGCAGTTATTTTCAAGACGTGGTAAAAAGGATATTTTTGTAATCTTAAATCATAATCGCCAAAAACCTACTCGGTTTTAGAACTATCTTGAAGGGAGTTTCGACGCATCTTTTAGTCCAAGTCGTATTTTTAGTGAATTTGAGCTGCACTTCAGATGCACTTATAATTCGTTTTAGACGCACAGATGTATTTTTAACCATAACTGATGCCCACTAACTGCGTTCAAGATGTGCTCCTAATTATACTAAATACGAGTAGTTTTTTGGCCCCCAACTTTTTACGGTTTACACTGTAAAAAAATAAGATGCACTCGAGATAGGGCTAAATAGCTGTATGTTTTCAGCGTTTTAGATGTATTTTTTCTTGTTTTACGGTTTTTACTTTTTACAATGTACTTTTAGGCATACCTTTTACCAGCATAACGCTGCTGCTGCTTGGGACAGCACGGTCGCATTTCTCTGGTTCTTATAACTAATTTAACTACATCAACCTGTGTTTTAATAATACTAATTAGAATCTAATCACATTAACTTGATTTAATTAATTGCGTAAGGACAGAAGGCGAAAATGTTTTTCGTAACTAGTGTGGATCTGAAATTTCCATGGTCTTTTGAATTCCTGCGAGAAACGACATGGTGGTAGCAAAAATGTCCTATCAAACTTGTTTTGATAATTGCGTTAGTAAGAGAAGTTGCATCAACGATTCTGTTTGCTAATGTTTTAAAAACCCGAAATTGATTGTACAGTTTTGTTCAATAATCAATCGCATTTTTCGAAAATTATGAACACTATGATTGGCTGTAAAGTAAACATGTAAAAAATCTAGAATATCAATTATTTAATTTATTTGTACACAAATTCTGACCGAACTAATTTTGATTAAAAGTCACCAAGGACTGTAGGTATTTTATTGACGTAGGTATG
The DNA here is from genome assembly GCA_036851915.1 of Ptenothrix huangshanensis. Taxonomy (NCBI): domain Eukaryota; kingdom Metazoa; phylum Arthropoda; class Collembola; order Symphypleona; family Dicyrtomidae; genus Ptenothrix; species Ptenothrix huangshanensis. The sequence continues at coordinate 490 of JAAXYX010005295.1, read as the reverse complement.
TTTACATACATACTCTACACTACCAATAACCTGGTATCAACAATGTGTCCGGAGGAGAAAAAATAATTGGAATACCTATTATATATTATAAAGTTTATTTTGTTTGCAAGGTGATAGCCATAAATGGTGAGGTAGGTTTTATTTTAAAATACGTACCGTACATATATATATAAGGGTGGCTCGCATTTGCCATAAATTCTCAATAGAAAGGTACTATTTGCTATATTGTCCGGTTGGTAATCCTTTTGTCTTTATGTGACAAAAATGTAAGAGCTGCTGCTGCTGTGTTATTTGAAGGAATCAAAACTGCTTCAATTTCTTGTTTTTTAACACTAACGAGGGAATATCACGTCCGACTCCCTCAGAAATGAACCCAAATATTTTTTTTCAAAAAAGCTTCGTAAAAGATGCAAAATGGCTTAAAAACATTATCCGCATACTCACTTTTGCTCGATCATTCGATTTTTTGAACTCCACACATGTCACCAGG
>JAAXYX010005294.1:0-11083 GCA_036851915.1 Ptenothrix huangshanensis | reverse complement strand
AGAATCGAGTTTTTATCAGAAGCGTGCCATGTTCTTTAGTTGGAGAAAGTTCAAAATTAAAAATTCGTACATGGTCGTAAAACAAAAAACGAGCAAAAATTTCTACCTAAGCTGGACTACTAAGGGTATGTAGAACATGTTTTGGCCACGTTTGTTGGAATCCTTTTTGGACAGTTGAGAATGTTCCCATGTAAATACGTTTTTGTTTTTGGCGTTTTAGATACTTCAGTTTTTGAAAGTGTAACTACAGATAATTAGCAGAAGCTGCTATATACTTATGTACCTATGTATAGTGTATCGTAGATGTGCCTAGTGTCAAGTGAGTCGTAGTGGGCACGACATTTTGCAATTTTCTCATTCCTTCCTCAAGTTACTACGATACTAGTAAAGCCTGTATATTTTTACAAAACTCCCAAGGTAATTGCATGCAACCATAACTCCGAAGTTGTCTTATCGCTTCTAGCGCCTCGGTGTTTAAATGAGAAAGGCTGAATAGATGAAAGAAAGTAAAACAAAGTGTGGGAATCCACTTTAAATGAAGGTTTGAAAAACATTCCCGCGTGCAGGTTTCAGGTAGAAATAAGACAAAACAGCAAGAGAGAATCATGTGGTTTCGGTGAGAAGAAAAAATCGCAAGGAAATCAAGGTTTTCGCCGAAATTGTTGCAATTTGAGCGTCTGATGTTCCAGCTTCCAGCGTTTTCGTTCCGCAGCTGCCTCCAGCTTCTCTGGTTCTGGTGCAATATCAGTTGCCCAATTACAACGTCTTGATTCTTGAACGTCAAAAGTCCACATTGTTCATTTACGCGTTTTCAAAAATTCAAAAGCGTCAATTTTTACCGATTTAAAAAGTCTTTAGTTTTAAATCCTTTTAAATCAGCTTCAAAGGTTTATATGATTCATATGGTTCATGTTTTCATAAAAATTCGAATCCCTCATTTACCATCATTACATCATTTTTTTCAAATGTCTAAAACGGCATTTTGAACTCCCTTAGAAAGTGTAAAACGGAAAGTCACAAACGGCCTTGAAGAAGGTGCAAATCGATCACTAACCTTTTTTTACAAAAAAATCTAAAACATCCGTATAGCGCCCCTGTAATAAAATTCAAAATTCCTTGCAACCGCAGTCTTACTAAGCTTATATCAATATTCCAAAAATTTCAAAATGTGGGAAACAATTTTTTCCTAATCCTAATACTAATACATTTGATGTATACTATGGTAATAAATACCCATGATCGTGATGCAAAAAGTTTCATCTCCATCTCATTCTCTTCAATATTGACACTAATACCGCAATGAGCTAGACATTTATCGTATTCCGTCCAATTTCAATGCAATCAAATCTCGTATAATCGAAGAAAATAAGGAAAATTGGAAAGTGACAGGTATATACACAGCAAGGGAAATAAGAGAAATAAATCTGTAATAAATCATCAATAGCTCATGTAGTCATAAATCACAAAAATCTTTTGCGAATTCCCCAATCGAAATAAATAAAGAATTATTCTTTCCTATCTCACAAAAGTAATTAAACTAAAGTACATAAAATTCCACGTACGTCATTGAGTTGCACCGTAGAAGTTAAATATATTTGATAATTATAAAACATCTACGTCGGTTCATTAGTAATTGGGAAATGGACAAGCGGGGAAATTGGTAAATAGGAAAATTGAGTAATTTAATTGAAGTCTGTACAAGGGTTTAATCACAAGACGATGCGATGCGATGTGATGCTATATGCCAAGCCATTTATGGCGTTTTCCACCAGAGCCGAAGTTAATGGAATTGAAATTTTATTCATTTTTACCGCGTGTGAACTTTGGTGGGAAAAGTAGCGGGGCGTGTTGGGAAAAATGGAATTGGAAATGAGGAGGAAAAAATGAGGAAGATAAGAATGAGAAATTGGAAATGGAAAGCAGCTTTTCTCGTCTCGGTCTCAAAGTCTCCAGCCGCTTTGAAGAAAATTGCCAGGAATTCGTGGGCTATTTGTATGAATTGGAAATTGGCAAGAGTAAATATCGAGTCTTTACTTTCCCTCCGCTCTGCTCCGTGTCTGCGGTGTCTCCGGCAATCTAATGCTACTCTTATGGACTGGCAACCGATAAATTCACCGCCACTTTCTACATTCAATTAACTGCCTCCAGCCAAAGCCAGAGCGAGAGAGAGAGAGAGAGAGAATAAAGAGAAGATGGAACGGGTTCGAAGGACCAGTCACAGCCACGACATTACATTATTCCATTGCAACTTTAAATGCCACAGCCACCGGTGTAGCGGCTTGATGTTACGATCTCTACATTCTCCTAAAACCAGGTTTTACTCCATACTCTTGCTTTTCAAAGCTTTCCCTCCATAAAAGCTTCTCTACGCTCCTCCATTGTGGTGCAACGATCAAATCAATCAATCAATCAATACAGGGGAATGAATGGGCGGCAAATTGAAAACCAACGATATTGAAACCGCAACAATGAATTTTAGCAAATCAATGATTGTGGTTATGTAATTGAAAGTTTTTCAAGATCGAATTGAACATTTGCATATTATTTTGAAAACGAGGTAATTTTAAAAATTCCCGCAAAGCTGAAACTAAAACTTTTTGGTTATTTAAAAACAGCCGCCCCCTCTGGCAACACCACCTCAAAGGCTACACTCTCAAAAATAAATTATCTTAAATTTTTCCCTTACGACAGAAACAACGAATTAGCAAACTTTTATGAAAAATCGCCGCACAAGAATTTTTTAAAAAAAAAAAACTACAAAGCGAATTGACTTATGTTTGTTAATTACGAAATTACTCAAACGTTTTTTAAACCGGGCACGTGACACCTCAAAAGGCGTGGTTATCGCCTGCGTGACATAGTAATATGCTTGTAATAGCTCATGAAATGTATGTACTGGGTTATAATAAGCACACTAACGATTAGTTCTGATTCCACGTGACACCAATGCAATGTGAGCTCGGTTTATGCCATGTGGAAATCCATGTTTCTCAAAACGGTCAACGCATAGAGCTTAGCTAGAGGTCTAATTTGAAAGAGGGGCTAAGGGGTCACCTACTGGTGCATAAAAGTCGATCCCCATCAAAAATTGTTTTTAACAAAATTGTGAAAGTTGATCCAGCTAACGTGAGCTGAGACTGACCCTTTCAGGGATCAATGACTGGTGCAAAAAGTCGATACCCACCAACGAGACTTTTTTAAATTGTCACAGTTGATCTAACTACATACTTTGAAAATAAAAGAATAAATACTACTGTATTTATTCTGTCATTTGGAAATCCATGTACTGCGTGGTCATTGGTCAAAAGAAAAAGTGTGACTTAACGTTCACGTACTGGTTAAAAAAAGTCACTTCACACAGTGGAGAAAATTTAAAACGAAATTATTTTTAAAATGTAGCCTTTGAGACGGTGTTAAAAAGTTTTAAGCATTTAAAATACGGAATTTTTGGAAAAAATAATTATGCGACATTTGAAAATGTGCCAGTTCGAAAATTTTTATTTTTGAGGTTTTAAAAACAGTTCGAAGATTTTACATCTTGCGAAAAATTGGGTTTTGTAAAATTTCTGTATTTTGAAAAACGATGTTTAAAATGTAGTTGTTAAAATGAAAAAAGAGTATGTTTTTACATTTCTATTTTTAAAAGGGTCAATTTTCAAATTCTACCTTTTTTAAAATTTAAAATTTAGAAAAACTGTTTTAATTTACATCTTGAATAATCAAAAAACCTGATTATCCATTTTTGAAAAGCTTACTTTTTAAAATTTTGATTTGAAGTTTGATAACAAAATCTGTTTTAAACGTAAAACCTATAAAAAGTTCCGAGTAGTAAATGCAAAAACAAAGTGCAAAAACGAAAAACAAAAGGAAAGCAAATACCGAGCTATACGAACACTGACAAGTGGAACAAAGACGGCGTCCATTTCACAGATCATGCATTATGGGGTGGGGGTGGGTGACTTTTACTTGCTTTTTACGCCATTAACGAACGTTGTGACGTATGCGTTACAAGTTACAACACAAGGTGTAGGGGTGGGTCTAAAATTTGGAAATTTTGCGTTACGTGTTAAATGGACGACGCCAAAGCAAAGTAAAAGAGAAGCAGAGATCTGAAGGCAAAATGATGGTTAAAATTTAATGACGCCTATTAGTCGCTCTATCGGTGAAGATACAGATGCAAATGGAAATATGAAATAGGAAATGCCTCGGTGGTAAATGGAATCTTGTGCAGATCCTCCGTGCTTGGCCACGAGTACCGCAAGTCCAGAGAAAAACCGCCTGAGCCGAGAGTGGGAAGTGTGAGTAGTGGGGAATGAAGATTTACGCTTGTAATTTGGGATTCACGTGGAAAGTGTCTCTAATTACTTTTGGTGTGGTGTGCGCCGCGGATCCGACTAATTGCCTGTAGTCCACTCGTAGCCACTGCCCTAATCCCATCAGCATTAGCTCCTCATTACAACCTATTTATGAAAAACAATAACTTACCCCGGCAAGCGTATATTTCACAAACACTCGCTCTCCTTCCTTTCTCCTCTCCAACTCCGACCTCTTCCTTTTCCTTCCTAATTGCGATGAAAGCAGCCGTGTAGGCAAATTGAAATTATGTGGCGAAATATTCAAGAATTAGTTCTCATCTTGCAGCTAGGAAAGACAGCGTTGCGTTGGAAGCTGGAATCGAGAAAGACAAGGGCCATTGCTTACGTCACGTCCTTACTATTACTATACACGCGTGCTCTTACGATTAGAAAATTCATAACCGAACAAATATTTACCTCGTTCCATCCTGTTAAGCTAGAAAGGCATAAAATACTTTACTGATTCAACTTGTAAAGAAATTATTAATCGTGTACAGTGCTGTTAGATGCGAATCTGCAAAGTGTGAACGGAATACTGGGAACTCTAGAAAAACGAGATTACTAATGGTCAGAAAAATGCTGAACAAAATTGCTGTAGAAAGAAGTTCGCATTATTTATCCCCAGTGAGGCATTCCCCAAAGAGTGGGGACGAAGATAGTGGATTTTGCAACTTCTATATTAATTTTTCATTACTGTTCTTATCGTTAGACTAGCTTCGAAAATTGCACGTGGTTTTTAAGCTAATATTAGATACTAACTTAAAGAGGTTACCGGATCGATTCAATTCAAATTACAATTTGTGCTTACAGATAAGAGACACTTTATAGTTTTACCATGCGGTAATTCCCAAGCTTCGTGGTTTTTAGAGGCTATAATTATTACTTGTTTTCTACTTGTCTCAAAACGGGACATGGGTAATTTTGGAGTTTTTAAAAGATGAAATTTGAAATTTTTGAAAAAAGAAACTATGTACGACGCTTTGTGCTTCATAATTGAGCTGAAATAGAAAGTTCAGCATTTTTTTCGTAAAAGTAAATGGGACGTTTTACACTTTTTTGAAATGTAGTAAATGGAACGTTTTGAAAAGAGTAAATGGGAGGTTTTGCCCATCTTTGAGAAGATTAAATGGGACGTTTTACACGTTTCCGAAAAAGAGTAAATGGGATGTTTGGCACTTTTTGACATTTTTTTAAAACCGTACATTATGTAGTTAGTTAGTACACTTTTTGAAAGATAGCTTTGATCTTTTGTCAATTTTTCATAAAGAGTCATTTTAGACTTTTCTGAAAGATAAAAAGTAAACGGTCAATGTACAAACTTTTTTATTGTGGAATGATTGATACAAACGAGATTCAAAGTAAATAAATGCAACGTACATGTACAACGAAGTAAAATCGCGCAATGTACATAGCTGATTTTCAATGCTTGCGTCAATACTTGTTCAATGCTTAAGTGCATTGCATCGTCCAGCATACCTTTATTACTCTAACTCTGATTCGCACTTATCCCTTTGTGCTCCTCGTCCTTGTAGCTTGTAGTTCTGTATTGTACAGTGTTCTTATCCATCTTGAGGAAAGTATAGTGTAGTCACCACACCACTGAACGCATCTCTATACAGAAGCTGTCCACACACACACAGGGAAGTTGTTTGAAAGCAGAGCATTATTTGTAGGAAACAAATTGCTTCGACAAACACATTTCTATGGATAACACTTCCCTTCCCCTTTGGCCATATTTCTTCCTTCTTTCTTCGTCTTTTTCCACTTCCACTTTCTCTCTCTCTCTCGCTCTCGCTTTCTCCGAATCTTTTCAATATTCCATTCCATAGCGCCATGTTATGTTACATTGAGGCGAGTTTAAAAAGTTGCAATCTACAATTTCGTCAATCAATGAAATGCTTTGCTTCATAGTGAAAGAGAACAAGTAAATAATTGCTTGAATAGTCTACTCAAGCCAAGTCTAACATAAGCTTCATTATTCCATCCAACGGATTCTGTGAGGCGCTTGCATAAATTACGGGGCTTATTGAACATTAGGAAATAGTACTTAACATGCTGCCGTAAGGAGGATATGATCATAGCGACTTTATATACAATAATATACATGGTGCCCTATGGACTGTATACAAAGCATACAGCGATTTAACATGGTGCCTTATGGGGGGTTTTTAAAATGTGGTTCACCATACATAGTCCCTTATAGCAAGGATGATTTTATAGATGATAAACGTGGTGCCTTATGGGGGACTTTTTAACATTTTAACATGATCCCTTTTGAACTACACTGTATCCAAGAATAAGGAACGAGTCCCTAATTTTGTCTCGAACGAGAAGGGTATGCAAATAGCCACTTGCCTAATAATTGAGCTGTCCTGGGAAAGTAAAATAATTGATTGTGTACCCATACATGTGTGTAAATAAAAGCTGGAATGCTGTGCTGAAATTCGAAATCAAGTGGATTCCATTGAAAATGGACAGAGCAAGAAAGAGAACTAGGATTTGGACTGCGATTACGATTACGATTGTAGATTTGTGGAGCAGAGGAAGAGAAAGAGAAAAGGATGGAGTCTGGGACTGAGGCCGGCTCGCGTGGCTGAGCAGTGAAGTAGAGATGGTTAATTTATCTGCACTTTCCCCAACACTCATAAATTGCAGTCGGGTTCACTATGTATCTGAGTTGTGAGTGAGGGAGTGTGTGTGTGTGTGTCCGAGGAAGTTCTTGGGCTCACTTGAGCAGCCGAGTAATTTCCGAGAGAAAAACTTTAATGAGTCATTGTTGCACAACTGCACAACTCAGTATACACTACAAACTATTTTTGACCAAAGAATAAATTTCGATTCACTTTGGTCAGTGTCTGCACTGGCTACGGTCTAAGCTGCGACCAGATGATTTTAACACTAACATTGTCAACTGTTACTGTTGTGCTTCTCACCATCCTAGTCCAACGCAAGTAAAAAAAACTCTGGGTTTATGTGGATTTCAAAAAGCAAAGCGCAAATGCCTCACGAACAAGACAATATTAAGAGAGAAATTGTATGAATGAATGAATTTACCATGAATCTTTTTTAGGACTAAATATTTGCTTTTGTTGCTTTGACTCTAAACTTGTACCTTTCTGGTGCTGCTTGTTGTAATAAAGGCAGAGTGAAAAGGAAGTCAATTCTAACAGGTGTCTTCGTCTTTTAAAGCTGTGCTTTTGCTGAGCATATTGCTTCCATTTTTTTCTTTGCTTTTCACTTTCTTTGTGTTTTTTTGTTTCTCACGTTGTTTTGTTATTGAGGGAACATATTTTTTGAGATGAAAAAATGGGAAAGTTATTTATTTAATGGAAGGGAAAGAAAAGAAGAAGCTTTTAGAATAAATTCATCATCTTTACAAAGCTGTAAGCTGTGGTAAGCTATTTATATTTGGAATATGAAATGGGTCGTCTTGGTTATGAATAATATGCACAGGAAATAATTGAATTGGCAAAACCTGGATTATTGAGAAACGAAAAGACATTTGCGAATGAAATTTTTCATGGTAGTTTTTCCTAAAATGATTTTTAAGCAGTATGAGAGTCGCAGAATATGTAACTGAAAAAGTAAATTAAGCACCACAGAATAGGTTATTTCGAGGTCGGGTTCGAAAAAATAATTTTTCAAAAGATGCTTTTCACAAAAGCTACTTTTCCTAAATAAAGTCACAAAAACGCTCTTTCAAAAAGCAAGTTTTCCAAACATGCTTATTTATTACAAACTATTCAAAAACTGTTTTCCAGAAATTTTTCGAAATCTACGATCTAAAAAACTAAATCCGTCAAATTTTTTCAAAAAACAAGTTTTTCAATCATACATTTTCAGAAACAAGTTTATTTTTAAAAAAACCCTTTCCAAATAGCCACATTTTTTAAAAACCACTTTTCAAAAAAACACATTTTTGAACAATAATTTTATTATAGTCCAAAAGAAAAATGTTTCAAAAATTGTGTTTAAAGAAACGTTTGTTCATACCTACACAAATTGCAATTTTACAACAACTGTTTTAAAAGCTGCAATTTATAGCTAAGCCTTTGCGGGACTTGAATCAAATCAATTTTCAGCAATTTCCGAATTTCCTTTTAAAAAGCAATTTAATCCATCTCACATTTGTAAATATGTTTTCAAAAATAAAATGAATTAATCTTCAATTGTAACAAGAAACATTCCTAAACCATAATCTTTCGTTGACTACTCAAAGCGCCAGAACAAGAACCAGAACAAGCGTCGGAGTGGGAATGAGACCGAGAGCGAAGGTGGAATAGACTGATTCATTGCCCATAAGGCACCATGTTAAAAATGTGGATATACGTACATATATGATAATATCGAGCGTCCAGATGCAGGGGCAAGTCATGGCCATAATTGTAATTAATTGCGGGTAGAGAGTCTGGAATAGAATGCACGCAGTGGGCGCTGGAGCAGACGCCTTACGGTGGCCGTGGTCGTGGTCGTGGCGTGGTAGCCGCGACTGGAATGAATGAATACTCTTGAGCTCCTCCGTAAGTACCTACTTAATGTATCCGGTTGCCGTTACAGTTGCCGATGTGAGTTGGTGCTGGGTCTTGTACCGTTACCGGTACCGGTACCGGTTCCCATGCCATGTCATGCTATAACGAATGTGCACTGGTCGCATTCAATTCCTCTCAACTTGCACACACACTCAAGTTGCACACATTGAAATTTCCACTGGTGATTTGTGGGCAAAGTTTGGTTTTTTTTTTCCTTTATTTTTTCTTCGTCCATGTCGTTGTGTGACGAACGTTAATATTATACTGTTGCTATGGGGAAAACCCATTGGGCTTCGTGCCTCACTTTGCTTTCCTTATCTCGATCGCCTCATCGTCATCGTTTCTCTTGTCGCTTCCTTTATTCCTTTCTCCTTTATGTATGTATTTGCTCTCCTTTCACTGCTCCGTTTCTCTCTCCTTGGTTTGGTTTCGTTTCATTTCATTCGGTTTGATTCCGTAGCGTTGCAGATTGTCTCCTCGCTGCTTGGCTTCGTGTGAGTCGCTGTTCTCCGCTGGAAGGGAATGAAATGGAATTTCGACTTGACTGGAGATTTGCTACACAGATTAAATTGTCGTAGGGAAGCAGCTATAAAAATATATAATAACTATGATCATAATGCTGGGCATTGTACCGTCACATTTACTTAAGGACATCGTGCAGTACCCATGTATGTATAGTGTAATTATACATACGTGCACTTTCCCTCTACTTCAACTCCTTGCTTCTATTTCCACAAACTTGCATTATCTTTGACCACGAAAGTGCACTGGAGCTGGACTGACATCCTTTCTTCGTAGCCTTCTTATTACATATTACAACTCTACTCCACTCCGACTCCGACTCCGACGCCATACCAAAACCAAAGTCGTAGCCAACGCTGGCATTATTTCCACGCCGTTGCCTTATTTCTCCCTATCGCGTTTATTTCGTCCCCGCGTGCAGTTTCACATTCAAAGATTCTAACTATCGTTTCTCCTTCCTCAAATTTGAAAGCCTAAATAGAAAAAACGAAGACGAATGTGGGTTTATTATTTGGTTGCAAGTATATTTGCTTGATTTTTATCTGTACCCTTATCTTTTTTCTCAAAAATGCATGTGTTCATTATTCTTTTTGTTTCAAAAAGTAATGGAAAACTAAACTCTCACGATCAGAAAAATATTATGCACTTCACTACGAAAAATTTATTTATTTATATTATTTAGTACCCAGAATATTCCTGCGTATAGTAGTGGAACAATCAGCGCAAGTTAAACTAGAGAATTCAACTACTTATACTTACTCCCAGGTCTAATTACTCAACGCACGGTGCGGCCTACTTCCCATTTTCTCCGAATCCGCCTTGAACTAGGTCTTGAACTCGGCCTTGGTCCAGGTCTCAGAATTAGGGAAATGCTAAAGGGAAAATGAGAATAATATTTTCAGTTTTGAGGACTGCGAGTCGGACGTGTAATTAAAATGATGGATTGGAGTTTTGTGGAAATTATATACAGTCGAAAGTATTTGTGGGCCGGTACCGGGTGGACGTTGGGATTGGGAGGGGAGAGAAATATCAGAATTAAATTATGAAAGCGGATTCATAAGTGAGGCCCGGGCACTTGACTCCAGACGCGCTTTCCCAATCTCCAGCACTACACTGCACTACTTTCGGGAATAATAAATACATAAATTTCAAATACCATCTTCATCCTCCTCATCTCACTTGCACAATTTCTCATTTCCTCTCATTCCTTCATTTTCTATACTAACAGCTTCAGCATCAGCTTCTCATCATGAGTAATTATACATATGTACAAGTTTTCTTACAGTTTTGCATTATTTGAAAATTTTATCCAATTGTTTCAAAGTTTTTTTATCATCGTCGAAAGTTCTACTGAATATACATGCTTATAAAAAGGTATGTAAAATGTTGACGTATGTATGTACATTCATGCCATTAAAAACATGTAAAAGTTATGACCTTTGACCTTCAATATCTTTGTACCGAGCAAAAAATTGGGTAAACATATTTGTACCGACCGCGACAATATCGGCAAATCCTTGATATTGCGATTTCTTCATTAGTAAATTATTTAGGAAAGGAGTCGGTGTCGGTGGGTAAAACCGTATGTTCGCAAGTATAACAAATATAAGGTCAAAACTTTACCAACGCTGTGAAAAATTCTACGAGAAATATACTCGTAACTGGTAAACCTGTAGC